>CAMOHE010054161.1:145338-173616 GCA_946598075.1 Artocarpus hirsutus | reverse complement strand
TTTATTCTTATCTCTGCTTACATGCATTTCAATCCCAAAACTATGTTCGGTAATGACAATTTGGTCCCTACATTTTTTTTTAATTTTGATATACTACGAGCTTCTATTTTCGACCATTTCGGTTAACGTTCGTATTGATGATAAAGTTCTATACATTAACGAGGTAGTTAGATTTACATCGTGTAGTTATAACATTTATAAAAATGGTTAAATTATATGGAAAATATTCTTTTCACTATATTATTAAAAATCATTAAAACTAATGTTATGCATATACTATAACTATTTTTATAAAACTTTCAGATATAATGTGATAATTAGGGTGTTATTATGATTTATGTTAAATTTTAAAAATCCATCGTCACTATGTTAACGTTGGGGAAACTGCCAAAAATTAAAAAACAAAAAAAAAAAGTAATTTTTTTCTAAATTAAAAGTGTAAGTACTAAATTGCCACCGTCAATGCTCACCGTACACGAATTAATAGTGATGACCCAGCTGCTAAATGTGGGGATTTTTGCAAGTAAAAACTACCATCATATTAGTGGTTACAAATTTAACCTAATTGCAATTCTGTATTCGCAAAGTCTTACATTTAAATTGCTGGACCTTAAAAATAAATAAATAAATAAAATATTTCACTTTTTAATTAAAGTTGGTACGACCAAGTCGATCATAAGTCGAGACTTCAAAGAGACTGCATTAATGGGGGAAATGATTCATGTCCACAAATTAAACACATCAGGTCTCATTTTTTCATCAATTAATGGCTATAAATCACTAGCATATTATTGTCACCAATATAAGTCTAGCTAGCCACGTGATACAAATATTATTCGACTAATTGAAAAGTCTCATTAAAACTGAATTTTTGGAACTAAAAACTGTAACATTTGACAGTTTTGTAATATGTATGATAGCTTTATATTGTGGCAATTAAAATTTTTTGTTAGAACTGATTTTGTCCAACACCCTTTAAATATTATTCTTTTTCTCTAGAAAATTACTCCTTATTAATTCTTAAAACAACAATAAAAAAAAAAGTGCTGCTTCACCAAACTAATTTAATTAGTAAAAAAAACATTAATTGGAAGCTAAAGTACTATACGGTTTCAAACTTCAAAGCAATAATAGTGGTAGTCTTCATGGCTGCATTTAGAAAGCAAAGTTTGTAGGCGATGGACGGTGGTCTCTCTAGAGCTTGTACAAACAACTTGAAATGATTTTAGTTGAATTTAGTCAGATTTACTGTCAATATGCATCTTTTTAGCCAGCAGACATTAGGTACAAACTTCTATTTATTTTCTTAAAATATACATGTTGTACAAGGTTCTTTTTTTAGCACTATAGAGACACGATTTATTTCCTAAGATGGCTTTTGGAAGAGATTGACTTCTTCTTCTTCATTTTTATTTTTATTTATTTTTGCATTTTTGCTCCATTAAAACGACAATGAAATTTTAAAAATTAAGAGAGATAATCATGTACTCATCATTTGATAATTTGATATTTAAAAAAAATTAATATTCTAATTTTTAAGGGTTTCAAGAACATTAATGAAAAAGAAATTTTTATACATATTCTCTAAAATTTTAAGTAGGTAGGCACAATTAAAGGATGTTTGAGAGCCACGGTTTAAACCACAATTTGTAGTTCAAGCTAATATTCTTAAAGCGTTTTTTATAAAATTTGAATTACTACAATATTTTTAGTTTACATTGAGTTCCTAAACACTCTATTAAGATTTCACCTTCAATGCATTAGGTGACAAAAAAAAAAAAGTTACTGATATAATTACTAATCAGAAGTACTATTAGTCTCAATCTAAGACTCCGTTTGGTTTGCAGGAAGAAATTTAAGTGATTTAAATTTATAGGAGAAACTCATTTAGTCCCCTAGCTATAAGCCAAATCTCATTTATTTAAAAAGAAAAAATTACAAGTGATGTCATATTTTTAAAAAATATGTTTTTTTATTGAAAAAGTTATGCTACGCTATCACTTATATAGTGTATGTATGTTTAAGTTATCGCACACTTAAACATGTATAGCATTTATAAAAAATAAATTTCAAAGATAGCAACTATGAAAATTCTCCTACTTAAAATGTCACAATACGACTCCCTGATCTATCAAATTGCTCTACAAATTAGTCTTTTTATCCATCCAACTATGAAAATCTCCATGAAAAAGGCACAACAAATTTCTTTATAGTTGTGCCTTAACATGTAGATTACAATTATAAATTTAAATCCTATTAAACTGCACACGGCCTTCACATATCTTTTCTTTGTTGAGATTAAACAGACACCACATAGATAGAAAGATTAATTTGTGATAATTTCATGGAAATGGATTTATTGTAATCACATTTTAAAAGTCAAAGACCAAAAAATAATTTGACCGACAATTTGGGATTGAAAATGAGAGTAACCTTAAATAATAATAATATGCAAAAGTGGCAATTATATATCCTAGACACATTTGAATGAAACCTGCGAATGGATGGAAATTAAGGAAACATATAATAAGAAAAGAAGAAGTTTGAAAGAAATTAAATTAAGGAAACATATAATAAGAAAAGAAGAAGTTTGAAAGAAATTAAGGACGCACTAGTTTATTTTATTTTAAATAATTGAAATAATTATTTAATGCAAGTCATGAAACGAACCATTCGGTTTTACTATCTTCAAACATTTAGAACATAGAATCTTGAAAGTAAAGAGGACCCGTCTCTTGAAAATCAAAAGTCTTTTTTTTTTTTTTTCCCCAAAAACTAAGTCCTAGCCTTGAAATTCAAGGTTTCATGAGGTTTCCGGTATTGAGTCCAAATAATTCATGTATTCAAATTAAGCTAGCTTTTCAGGCTACTCTTGTCCTTTTGGTTAATTTTTTTATGGTATATAAAGTAGGACAAGCTTCAAATATATATATATATATATATATATATGTATGTATATGTATGTATGTAAATACATATGTACTTTTCCTGTAACGCCTTATGCATTTATAATACACTGACATTAACCTCTGTTCAGAAGATGAGTTCTTTATCACGGCAAACTTCGTGAAAATATCAAATTAATTCAAAGATTGATTCAAAGAGACTGCATATATCAAATTAATTGAGCGACTGAACAAGTCAGTGTTGCATACCGGTTGTTGGTGGTTTCAAGATTCAAACCCAATAATTAAATTTTAATTGCTAATCCAATTTTAAATTGATCTTAGTACTACTTATTAAGCCTAGCCCTTTTAATTATACTAATTGTAGGATAGCAACAGATGCTTAGGTGATAATATGTGGAAGAATCCAAGAGTTTTATATCAGACACACACACACACACATATTATAATGGGCAATTTCATGAATCAATTACTAAGAAGCTTAACTTAACTTGTTCACACGGGTATAAGGGTGTTTGCGGGCAGTCTAGACCTTTTTTTTTTTTTTTTTTTTTTTAAGAAAAGACCATCGATCAAATTAAAATAAAGACCATCAATCAAATTAAAATAAAATTATGTTTTGAACGGTTTAATATTTTTTATGAAATCAAATTAAGTCAAATCATTTATAAATAATTTGAACGGTTCGGAAATTTGGCAGTTTGAGCTTAAAACTTAAAAAGTTTTCAATAATATATAAAATTGTTCATTTATAAAAACAAAGATTACATTCATAATAATAATAATAATAATAATAATAATATTATTATTATTATTATTATTATTATTATTTATCGAGAGTGTAGTAGAGTGCATTTTAGTTTGGAACCTTCATTTTATGACTAACAGAAAATAATATACATAAAAAATTATTGATGGTTTGATCGAATCGAGGACTTCAAACTACCTACTTAAATTAATCTAAAAAGCCATCTAAACCGTCCAATAATTATTTAAAATTAGTTAACGATTTGGTTTAATTTAATTTGGATTGGACAATTGGACGGATGTCTTGACATCCTTACATACCTTGTTGATGCAAAAGTACCGAATGCAACCATTAATTGACACAAAAGTATTAAATAAAAGGACAGACAAAAAAAAAAAAAAAAAAAACAGACGAGGTCAATTGCATCTGCGTACTTTGAATATAGGGATGTGGGACGATTTCGAATTGAACTTTCAATTTTACAAATAATAAGACATTAATTATAAATTTGAAATTTATTAGAATTATCATCTAATAACTAATAAGTGTCAATTAATGTATTAAAATGCTTCCAATTACACAAATACACCTCAAATTTTTGGTAGGTTGGTGCCCAAATTTTTTAAATTTTGATATTTTCTATCTTAATTGTCTTTCGTTAATTGATGTATCTTGTCAAAAATTGCTAAATTTAAAATTCTAAATGCTAAATAAAAGTTTAGACTTTAACTTGTGAATGATGAAAAATTTAAAATGCATGAATGCAATCTATCCTTAAAAAAAAAAAAAACAATATTAGAAACTACATAAACACCAAATATTAATAGAAAATGGGTCATATATTATATAATCTGCAAGTAAACCCTACTTTTTTGTCATCAGATATGGTGCTTAGCATAATGGTTTATGCCCCCACGCGTGAAAACTTTGGTCTTATTTTGTGCACAAAATGATGTGACAATGGGGCATTAATCACCATAGATCGACTTGGACATGGAGCTCACCTGGCGAAAACAACATGCATGGCATGTGGAAGCAAACCTGTCGCTTGGAAAATATTGCAACGGGACTTTTTCCAATACAATTCATCTAAACTCTTTCCAATACAATTCATCTAAACTCCTTCCAAACCCACTGAATTATTTCTGTATCTACATCATAATTTGGTATGCATCATGGAAGCAAACCTGTCGCTTGGAAAATATGGTTACAGGACTTTTTCCAATACAATTCATCTAAACACTTTTTTAGTAATTCTTGTAAACTCGTCTTTCATATCTTTATCATACATCATTTTTTTCATCTAACAAAAATTTTCTTTTTTGTTACATCCTAGAATGAGCGCGTCATGATTATGCTTTATATACACGTATAGACAGAACAATTTATGTTGTTCTTAACTTCACGTTATTTTTGAACAACAAGAATTGTCACACTTTCATCCTCAAATTTTTATAATAACACGTGATTTTTAAAATTTCTCTGTGTAATAACTAGTTGATTTTTAAAATTTATTTTGTTTGCTTCAAAAATGCCCTACCCATTTAATTTTTTCGAATGAAAGGGGTCTCTTTTGAAACGCCAAAATATAATATATATATATATATATATATGCATATACACACACAAAAACATAGTAAATAGAATCAGCATGTGGTCAAAGTGCTACACATAGTTTGTGGCCGAGCCACATATTATATTGAGTGGAGGCATATACTCTCACTCAACTTTTGAAATTTTAATTTTTTATCCTAAAATTTTTAAAAATTTTAATTAAACTCTTTTTTTTACAATAAAAATTATAGTTGTACCCCCATTAAAATTTGAAATACATATTATTATGTCTCCATTCAATAATCAAAACATGTAATTATGCTTGTATGCAGTAAAATCTATTAGTATTTTCTAGTTTAGTGCCCCTTGTAATCATAATAATGTTTCGTATCATTGTTTGTGGTTGTTAATGGGTTTAGTTAATATGCAAAATAGAGAATTTAGCAAAACACGCATGCATGCTAACCATATCTGCGCCGGCTTGACCATGGTCTCCCCCTCTCTGACGCAAACAGCAGCAGCATTGTGGCATGAGCTTTTTGAATATTTGAAATCTAATGAATTGCGTGAAAATCTTGAATTGCAATAATTCAGAACATATATGTATGTATGTATGTATGTATGTATGTATGTTTGTATGTATGTATAGTTTTGAGGCGCTCTGGAAGGTCAAAACGGCAATAAAGTTTGAATTAAACGCTCAGAAAGAAACCATACTAAGTATGTGATAAAGACCAAAAGTCCCCATTTCAATTTCTAAGCAGCCCATCAGTTGGGGTGAATTCAATTGTGGTGGTTGGCTACCACATGCCCTAACAGCGTACATTAGTATTTCAATGTTCTAGACTACAATACTTATATGGCCCATTATGTCCTTAGAAGATGTTATATTCTACTTCTTTAACAGACAACCTTTTGGAACTTGTTCCAAAGGTAAAAAAGTATAAACTCTATAAAAAGTAAAAATATATTATACTGTAAAGTTTTCGTATGCTATAGTAGCTTACAATTCTAACTACTTTCTGAAACTGCTCTAATTAATCATTTTTAATTTTCTAGTAATATGTTATGACTTTTTGATCTTGAAATTATGACTTTATGTGGACGATGGGTACTTTGAAGTTTGACGTTTGAACTTCCTCGGCTTCACTCAAAGATTTCTGACGCCCAACTTTAACTTCCACTGCAAAATAGCAGATACAGTTGGGCCTAGATAACGATATGTTTAAAAGGCCATGCTTGGTCCTCATGCAAGAGACTGGGCCACGACACTTTACTATGTTTCACGTATGGATCATGTTCTCTTTTTTCCCCCAAAGAACATGTAGATCAAATTTCTGTAAATATTTCTAACCCTTTGTTTGGCGGCTCCAACCAACAAACAATGTAAAACTCTCAACAGCTACAATAAAAAATAAAAAGTTGTTATAGTATAGTATTCAAATCAACATTTTTGATTCCAACTGCTTTCTCAAACACCCTATAAAAGGCACGTTGTAAGAAAGCTAAACTTCTTTCATATTATGCTTATCCCAAAAGAGATGGCGATGGCGTCCTTTTCAAAATTCCAACTAGTAATCAACTTATGCAATGTGGTTCACAAAGCGATCTCGAAACCGATTACAACGACAAGGCCAAGAGGATTGTTGGACAAGTTGATTTCATCGTACAAAAGGCCTTCATGTTGAGCGTTCCTTAGTTGATAATGCCTTTAGCATTGCTCAAAAGATGGTCCATTCATGGGCTTTGAAGGTCGATATGAGAAAGGCGTATGACGCCTTGGAAAGGGATTTCTGTTCAGAGTTTTCCAAGCCTTTGGAGTATATTGGAATTCATTACATTGATTCATTGGTGCGTCAAAACCATTTATTTTTGTATATTGATCAATAGATTGTTGTGGGGTTCTTTTGGGACAGAAAATGGGCTAATTCATTAAGGGTGAAGTTGAGTTTGGGGTTGCAATGAGAAACATCCTTGTGGGGTTCTTTATTACAACCACTTCTCAATGGCTAAGACATCAGCTAGATCTAGAATCCTTTGGAAGGCTAAGATTCATGATCACCTGATATTGTTTGTGCGGTAAGTTGTGTTGGAGGCCATTCCTTTGTGGCCGAAATTGAGTTTGGTTCGTAAAAACATTCCGACCTACTGCCTGTTTTGTCTTTCAACTAGACAAGATTGCCACCAACTTTTTGGTTTCCACTTCTTTGTTAGACTTCTAATTCGTTTCGCCTGCCAGGCTTATAGGAAGAGGCTCCAAGGCACATTTTTTTCTACAGACCGTAGTGATCTTAAAGACAATTAGTTGGCAAGGAATGATGTTTGTTTTCATGTTTGCCAATGATCCTAGGGAGGTGGTAGTTGTGTTGTCGAGGGTTAGAGACTTAAAGTCATGAAGGACAAGGGATAGAGCAGCCGTTACTAACCTTGTTGCTTGGAGATCAGGTTGTGGGTGGATTCTCGTTCCTGTTGTGAAATGTTGTTAAACTTAAGGCCTGTTTGGGAGGGCTTTCTAAAAGCTGCTTTTGGCTTTTTGAAATCAAAATCTACTTCTGGAAGTATTTAGATGAACTGTCAGAAGAGTTTTTTATAACGTACAAAAAGTCTCACATCGGTTAGGTAGAGGACCGAAGAGCAGTACTTAAGTCCTGGGCTGCCCACCTCTCAACAAGAGCTCTTTTGGGACGTGACAAGTGGTATCAGAGTGGGGTACTGCCTGCTTGGTGTGTGGACTCTCCACGGTCCAGTGGGACCCTCAAGGGAGCCGATCCGTGACGAGGGTGTCACGCGATTAGGTGGAGGAGAATGTAACGTACAAAAAGTCTCACATCGGCTAGGTAGAGGACCGAAGAGCAGTACTTAAGTCTTGGGCTGCCCACCTCTCAACAAGAGCTCTTTTGGGACGTGACATTTTGCTATCTAGAAGTACTTCCTATAAAAGCCACAAAATATATCTTTTGAAAAATACACATTTAAAATAGACTTGAAACTTGTACCATAACATCAATAATACATTTTAAGCGTAAATGCAACATTCTTGAAACTTTTAAAAATAAATGAAACTAGTTTGACCGATTAAAGCTCTTGTCAAATATGGTTCCAAAAACTTATTGAAAAGCTATAACTTTTGTTTCTCTTCTTCTACGGACTAAAAGCACAATCAGAAATTGTGCCAAACGAGCCCATAATTTTGTTGCACGGTTTAAAAGGGGTGGTGCACATTGGGAGTGGAGACTCAAGATGCGGTTAGGACAGTGATTGCAAGTTGGTGTAAATTTGGGAGGCCTTGTTGTTGATCGGTTGTGTTGGCAAGAATTTAGGTGTATAATTTAGCAACTAAGAATAGTTAAGGAGCTTCTCAAGTTATCATCTCTATATTTAGTCAATCTACAAGATCTGCGTGCGTGGAAGTTGCTTAACCTTCAACTCGAACAATCAAGAGTTAGTGCATGCATCACTTCAAGTCCTACGAGTTTCACATTGGTTAGGTCAATTGACTTTTCTCTTCATTCAACACTCCTTTAGTCCCTTTCCTGGTGGCCGCCATGCCCTTTGAAAGGTGTGGTGACCTTGTTTTTTGTGGGCTTTATTTTTGCATGGCGCTTGTAGGCTGCCCTTCTAATGAAATTTCTATCCATAAAAAAATTCTAATGTCAATAATCTCTTTGAAGTCTCTAGGCTAGCTTTCTTCATTTTCACGTGAGATTAGATGCCATTTGGCGTTTTAATCTTTTAAATCTTCTCTCATTTTATTTTCTCCTAGTGGAAAATAAAGATGAGTGAAAAAACGAGATTGGTTGTTGGTTTCATCGAACAGTAGTTAATTTCAATAATAAGATATTAATTAAGATGAAATTCTTCACGTATAAAGTTCAAATGAAAACATGGATCTCTTTGTCTTAAGAACGGAATATTGTGAATAAAGTTGGAAAAATTGAATACTAAGACTCTTCCGCTTGTCTGCCTCTCTAGGAATTAATAATAAAAACAATTATCAAAAGTTACAAGTTTGATCCTTTACAATGTGGCATCTTCGTGAATTTGATTAGGATGATCCTTATCCCTTAGCTTATTTTAATAATTTTTTTAGTATGCTTACGTCAGTGCATCTCTTGCCTCTGCAATAGTGAATTGTGGGGTTTATGAATCACGTTGAAGGCCAATTGCCTATTGAATGATACAAATAACCTCAATATGACCTATGACTTCCATATTGTCAAAATAAAATAAAATAAGGACTAGTTGTACAAATATATCTTGTAGTTTGAATTTTTTTTTTTAACAATCCATTATTTTGTTTTAAGAAACTACAAAAGTATCTTATGTATTTAAAAAGCTTATCTTAATCTCATTTCATGCCACTTTGTGGTAAAAAATTTTGAGTGAAAAAACAAAAGTACAATAAAATAGTTTAGGATTGATATTTAAAACATGTGAAAAAATTAAAACCCCTAAAATAAAACAAAAAATTTCTATAAAAGTTTTAGAATTTTTTAGTTTTTTAAATGTTTGAATATTTTTCAAAAAAAACTCTCAAGAAAGAGATGTATTTACGAAATAACTCCAATCTAATTAAAGTATCTTCATTTTGGGCCCATAAAATACATGAGGGATGAAACCAAAAACAAATTGTTTAAATTTAGATGATATTTTTGTAGTTGATATAAATATAAGGTAGACAACCAAAAAATAAAATAAAATTCAAAGGTACTATATTTATGTAATTATTGAAAAAAAAATGAAAATTCCCAAGTAAGCCGCACTTTTTTTTTTTTTTTGTTTTATTTACAAGATTCCATGTGTTATAATTCATTGCCTTTCATCTATCTTCTAACGGTTTTAAATTTGGCAGCGTCGTTTAGAAAATACCGTTTCAATCACTATGTAAATCTTTCAGAACCTATAATATAAAATAAAAATATAATATAATATAAAAAACTCACACATTACAGTCAAATCGTTTTAACTTTTTAGTTTAATTGAGTTGCGAAACACGCTTTAAAATAGTGTATCCGCCTTCTTCACCTAACACTAACTCTATCATATGCCAGCCTTTGTATGAATATTCTTCCCCGTCGAAGGAAGACAAATCTGCTTTTGAGTGCGGATTCGTTGAAATAGTAGTATTCAATTACAACAAAACAAATCACATAACGTTGAAGTAATGCAATGAAGTAAAAAATAAATAAAATAAAAAACAAAAATAAAAATTCATCAAAAAGTTAAAATTTTTATAGCCGAGATTGCCTGAGATCCAATTCAAAGGATAACGTGATTAACTGTAAGATTACGTGCAGACACCCTACGTGTTTCCACGTGTTTTACTGTCCCTTTTCTTTTGTCTTCTTTATTTTCAACTTATTTTTGGGGAAGATATTGTAGAGTCCAACGGAGGCACATTATTAGCCACAAAGTTCAAATCAAACGGCTTAGCACATTGAAGATGCATGATAGATAAAACAGATCTTTTCGTATTAAAAAGGTGTTTAGTAGTGGCGGTTTTAACTATTAACTTGGTTATAAACAATGTAAAACTTTTACATGTTATAGTAAAAAAAAATTGCTATAGTATAAAGCCCTCACATGTTACAGCAAAAACAATTTTAACCATTAGTTCTAACTACTATACTAAACATTCTATAAATCTTTCTATTACAATTTCATTTCGGCACTAAAAAGATAATCCCTCCAACCCTTCCACTTCCTTTCATTCGACCGCACCCATAAGCAAAATATGTACAATAAAACTGAAATTACCAAACCAGCCAAAGAATTGTTCCAGTTTGAAAATGTTTTTACGACTCTTTGATTTAGGTTGGCAAAGACGATTAAGCGCTCAAGCAGGTCTCCCAAGTCTCAAACATAGAACAGAAAAAGGAAGGTAAAAAAAATTATGAAAAATAGAAATTATCACACAAACAAGTGCAAAATTTACTCTTCAGCAAAGCAATTAAAAAAAAATTATATATCCTGAGCAGGCACCCTGAGTAGGCTAAAGGTTACGTGAGGGATTTATTCCGTTGGTTCCCCCGAACCAACCGTAGAGGGAGAGGAACTCCTTGCTGAGCAAAAAGGTCTGTTGCCTTTGTGTCTCCGGTTTCTCGAAGAAATCCTCGACCGCCCTGATGATGTTCTGTGGGGCCCATGACCGCTTGCTCCAGACGTACCTCTGCTCAAATGTCCTCAAGACACGTTGATCTTCGGGAACTACCTCGTCGGCTCGGGCTAGGTAATTTCCCCCGACATAGAACCACTCATACGTCCAGAGCTTGTCCGAGTTAGGGTTGCCCAGGATGAAGTCCTTCCTGAAACCGGTGAAGTAATACCAACAGGACTGCGGAGGAAGCTTCTTCATTTTGAATACTTGTTTAAATGCCTTCAACGACATCTCGGTAGGCCGATAATACATCCACAGAACATACATCCCGATCAGCAACCTATAGCTGTTCGGGTTTAACTGAGCCGGGCACACATTAAAGTTGTTGAGTGCCCAGCGGAGAAAAGGGTGAAATGACAGGCACAGCTCGGCTCGAAAGAACTCCGCATACAATGTAATAAACCCTTCCAGTGGAGTCAATGGGGATTCGCTCTCCTCGGGTGCGATCAGGACGACGTCGTTGGGAATGTCAAACTAGGCACGAAGGTCCACCAGCCGAGATTCTGTCATTGCACTGGAGCAAGCTGCCGCCAAAGTTTGCCCTGGCTAGCTAATCCTATAGGGGGTCACCCTACGGACACGGGTGACCCTAACGCCCTCGTCCACTGGGGGGGCTCCCGGTCGGTTCTACCTCTTCGGCCTGCCGCTCCTCGTCGGGGATCTTGACAGTAACTCTGCCCACAACTGGGGCAGTGGCGTCAGCATGCCGCCCGGACGTACTCTGAAGGTCGGATGTGGCGCCTAGTTCGGCCCTCTCCTGGGTGGTAACTCGGGAGGTGCCGGTGGTTGCTGCTCCGACGTATGGGTCCTCACCCCTACATGGCCTCACAGGGCATTCTTCGGCCAGCAAGTCAAGGAACTCTTGCTCAGGAACTGTCTGAAAGTCGAGCTGCAATATTTGTGCAAGCTGCCTAGCACCTTTCCGTCTAGGCAATGCAGGCTCAGTGCTAACATCCGCACGAGATGATGTGGTCTCGAAACTGCTTTTCGACCAGGAAATATCTACATTTTGCAAATCCGACAGATCACTCATTCTTGGGCTCCTCGAAAATTACCTGTTCAGCTAAAGAGTGCTCGGGAACTCAAAGCTCTCGGGTTACAGCGAATAGCTCAGTAGTTGAAATTCAGGAGCAAAGTATAGCCTCAATTGCATGTGCAAAGGACAGAAAAGGGAGGCCTATTTATAGCCATTTCGCGTGGGAAATCTACGCGCAGAAGACGAAGAGGCACGATCATTATGCCTGTCAGGCGGCGCAGTCGATTATAGAGTGACGCGTGTCCCTGAATCCCTACGACCCTTCGTCTCCCACTGTCTCGGGACGCCTCTTGGTGTTTCTCCTTGAGCCGACCTCACCCGCTCGGCATAGTCCACCCGGCCGGACACCGACCAGGTGAACTGGGGGGTTACTGTTGAGGGTGAGATCGGCGCCACCGTCGAGGAGCTAAACTCCAGGTGGTCGGCCACTCAGCTCGGCAAAGATACGTGGAGCTCATAACTAACCCCGATTACGTTTGATATATTGTCCGAGGTGCTCCTCATGGCACCTTCAGGCCGCACCTCTCCTGGGTGCCTCCTCAGACTCAATATCAGCTCGGGTCGGACTATCATCATTCTGAAGTAAGCTGCTACTTGCTACTATTGGCCAACAAATGGCAAATAATTCATCGTCGGATGCGAGCTCATCCACCGACGGAGGGACACGACACTTGTCATTTGCCATCTGATACGCGAAGATGTGACATTCAGGTTATGGGCAAAACCTACCTAACACCCAGTCCAAGTGGTAACCTATAAATAGGATGTATTTGTTGCATTCTAGAGGCAAGCAAGCTCCTTCCTAACTAACTTGTTCCCGACCTTTACCGAGCACCCCCTACCTTGAGCATCAGAGAGCCCTTATCTTGTATATTGACCAGCTCGCCTCCAAGGCGACCCTCATTTTATTGTAGGTCGACCAGTCTAGGCAAAGGCGAACGAGGAAGAGCTGAGCACGGTGCGCCGCCGCACGTGGTGTTGGTACGACGCTGGAACATGGTAAGCATCAACAAAATACATGAGGGATGAAACCAAAAACAAATTGTTTAAATTTAGATGATATTTTTGTAGTTTATATAAATATAAGGTAGATAGCCAAAAAAAAATTAAATTCAAAGGTACTATATTTATGTAATTATTGAAAAAAATGAAAATTCCCAAGTAAGCCCCACTTTTTTTTTTGTTTTATTTACAAGATTCCATGTGTTATAATTCATTGTCTTTCATCTATCTTCTAACAGTTTCATTATTGGCAGTGTCATTCAGAAAATATCGTTTCAATTACTACAGTGTAAATCTTTCACAACCTACAATATAAAATAAAAATATGCTACAATATAAAAAACTCACACATTACAGTCAAATCTTTTTAACTTTTTAGTTTAATTGAGTTGCTAAACACACTTTAAAATAGTGTATCTGCCTTCTTCACCTAACGCTAACTCTATCATATGCCAGCCTTTGTATGAATTTTCTTTCCCGTCGTAGGAAGACAAATCTGCTTTTGAGTGCGGATTCGTTGAAATAGTAGTACTCAATTACAACAAAACAAATCACATAACGTTGAAGTAATGCAATGAAGTAAAAAATAAATAAAATAAAAACAAAAATAAAAATTCATCAAAAAGTTAAAATTTTTATAGCCGAGATTGCCTGAGATCCAATTCAAAGGATAACGTGATTAACTATAAGATTACGTGCAGACACCCTACGTGTTTCCACGTGTTTTACTGTCCCTTTTCTTTTGTCTTCTTTATTTTCAACTTATTTTTGGGAGAAGATATTGTAGAGTCCAACGGATTAGCCACAAAGTTCAAATCAAACGGCTTAGCACATTTAAGATGCATGATAGATAAAACAGATCTTTTCGTATTAAAAAGGTGTTTAGTGGTGGCGGTTTTAACTATTAACTTGGTTATAAACAATGTAAAACTCTTATATATTATAGTAAAAAAAAATTGCTTAAGTCCTCACATGCTACAGTAAAAACAATTCTAACCATTAGTTCTAACCACTATG
The DNA here is from genome assembly GCA_946598075.1 of Artocarpus hirsutus. Lineage (NCBI taxonomy): Eukaryota > Viridiplantae > Streptophyta > Magnoliopsida > Rosales > Moraceae > Artocarpus > Artocarpus hirsutus. The sequence continues at coordinate 159,196 of CAMOHE010054161.1, read as the reverse complement.
CTAAACACTTTATAAATCTTTCTATTACGATTTCATTTCGGCACTAAAAAGATAATCCCTCCAACCCTTCCACTTCCTTTCATTCGACCGCACCCATAAGCAAAATATATACAATAAAACTGAAATTACCAAACCAGCCAAATAATTGTTCCAGTTTCAAAATTTTTTTACGACTCTAAGACGATTAAGTACTCAAGCAGGTCTCCCAAGTCTCACACATAGAACAAAAAAAGGAAGGTAAAAAAAATTAGGAAAAATCGAAATTATCACACAAACAAGTGCAAAATTTACTCCTCAGCAAAGCAATTAAAAAAAATTTATATATCCTATTTGATTAAAAATTCCAGACACCCAAACTAAGCGAATTAAATTAGTCTAGCGGCAAATCCACACGCCAAGCGCACATCCGGAAGACAAACAAAATTTCTAGCTCAAAACATTTTGCAAATCTAGTCGGTGGGTTCATTGAATTAGTTTTGCAAAAGAAGAAAATAATAGGAAAAAAGTGCAAATATTAAATAAAAATAATATGTTGTATACGTGCAGTGCTAGGATACATCTAATGCACTTTACTTTATGGCCGTTCATTTTACAACTACACTTTTTAACCGTTGGATTAAGCCAGATATACCCTTTATTTTTACGATTTAAAAACATATGTTGTTGTTCCATTTTTCACTTTAAATCAGTATTAGAAACTGTTTGTTTTACATATATTTTTTTCAATTGAAAACAAAAAGCTGCGATTATAAGAACTGACTATAAAAAGAGGCCTTTATTTTTTATGCTAACGATGTTAAAATGTGCCTCACAAATGATTGGAGCAATAGTCAATTTGATGTCACACTAATGCAAAAAGAAAATGACATTGTTAAGCATTACCAATTAATAGAAGTACATAAGACCCACTAATGTATCATGAAATATTTTTCATTTGATCACACACATAAAGCCACGCTATATGTTGACCACTAATAGAAATTGCCTATAAACAAAGAAATAGAAATTAAGAGGTCATTTTATTTGATTGAAATTCACACCCTCCATCCTCCCTAGAACATCGTGGCCGATAATTTGAATCCCCGGCTATTGTTTTCTTAAGTTTTTGTATCTTAGGACAATTTTAATTATTAAAATATATTACACATTTTCAAAGCTGAAGATCCCGTTTAGAAATATGGGTTTGAACAAAAAAAGTATTGATTTAAATGAATGTTAGTACAACTCGAACAGTTTGTTAACAAGTCCGGTTTTAGTTGGAAACCGAACTGATAAAATGAGTAATAAGAATGCATAAAAGTAATTTTTATGTTATTGGATAATACTAAAGCTAAAATGCTAATTATTGGTTATTAGTTTTAATTTAATCTTTTTATTTACACAAAATAAGAAGTAAATTAGATTAACGCCCACACTATCCGACATTTAGGTTTTTTTTTTCGTTTTTATAAGACAATTAAGAATGAAAACCTTCTAATGATGTGAATTAAAAAGATTCTCCTGTAGTCTAATAAGTTTTAGAACAAAAAGACATAAAATAGAAGTATATTATATGACAAACACAAAATTGATTGGATCACTTTATGTTACTCCTAAAAACTAAGTACGACAAACCCACTAATACTGTAATGCACCATATGATATGACTTGTTGCTTTAAAAAACAAAAACAAAAAAGGCAATAATTTACTAGCAGCTCAAGTACAAAACTTTTAGAAAGAGGAAGTAAAACAAGTAAGATGTCTGTAAGTGGACTTTATTAAGTGACCTGATCTAGATAATTTTTTATTAAAAACTAATGAGTACTTAAAAAGTTAAATAATTTTTTATTAAAAACTAATGAGTACTTAAAAAGTTAAACAAATTGGTTAAAATTAAATACAACATAAAATTTTAAATAACTATAATAAAAAGTAAAATAATTACTACAATTTAAAAATGTTACAGTTTTTAAGCTAAAATTTGTTTGATTTCAACCTCCGTTTCTCAAATGCCCTATTAGATACCACAAGGACACCTTAGACTCGTCAATAGACACATGAATCCACAAAATGTTTTTTTTTACTTTATTTTCTCTGCGGTTCTCTTTTTAATTGACACCGGAATTGTATTCTGTGGTTCGCATGAGAAGAACTGAAAGGAACATTTCGAACACGAAAGATTCTGACCTTACACGTGTCCCCAAATCATGATTCTTTAAAATTGCTCAAACATAAAAGCAAAACAAAAAAATTCGGAATAAATATTGGATCTACTCTTCTCACTTGGCATCTTTAATTGTCGATTCTCGGCATCTCTCTTTAGATCCCCAACCCCACTTGTCCCATCTGACGGCTGACATTTTCCCCCTCTTTGTCTCTCCTCTGTCCATAAATTCATCCCCCACGCCACCCTCCTGACGAGGCCCCCCAAAACGTAAAACAGTTTTCTCCGCAGCCGCAGATAAAAGAAAACAAACTCTAGAGAGAGAAAGAGAGAGGAGAGAGAAAGAATGAACGTCTTGGATTCTCCTCTCGAAGCTCTCGCATTTAACTACGTGAGCGTCGGCTTCTTCACCTTCGTCAACAACCTATGGACGTGGATCGCCGTCGTCACCGCCGCAGTCAGCTTGTGGAGGATCAGAGCCGTCGGAGAAGTTTCTAGCTGCTCGGAGCCGTCGGTTTCGCCGCCGCCATTAGAAGATCAGTCCTCGGACAGGCCTTCGCCGCCGTTTGAGGCTGAGGAGCAACCGGCCTCGAGTCCCGCTCTGGCGAAGGCTCCGGTTGAGGAAATTGGAGCGACGAAAGGAGTGAAGTTCTCTCTGTATTACGAGGAAGTTGACGGCGCGTTGACGGTGACGGAGGAGGAGGAGAACTACTCGGAGGAGAGTGACGGTGAGTTGACGCTGACGGAGGAGAAAAGTGACGGCGGTGAGGAATGGTGGGGGAGTTGGGAGAGAGTGTTGAGGACGAGAATGGGGAAGACGGGATGGTACCGCTACCAGGACTTGACGGAGCTCAACGGAAATGTGGTGAGGTTGTGGGATGGTAACTATTGTAGAAGTTGGGAAGAAAGGAACTGCTACTGCCACCCAAAACGCTGCGTTTTGTGGTAGAACAAGGACTTTTTGTAATTTGTTGGCATATTTTAGGCTATTATTTAAAAATTCTAGCTTTTTTAATTTAACTTGATGGTGGGGAATTTAAATTTATAAATTCAAAACCTAAAGTTGAGGACTAGCAACAACAGCTGTTCGGTTGTTGAAGTTGTTTAGAATTGTATATATATGTTGTCGTATGAATAAAAATCTTCCAAATCCAATTCACCGCAACAAAGGTTTCAATATCTCTCTTCTTTTCTTTTTTTTTCTTTTTTGCCCAAATTTTTAGTTTTTCTCTGATTTGGGTTATTTGCTTTTACATTCACTAAATTTGGTTTAAATTCAAATTTCAATAGAGAAAATATTTATAACACCCTAAAATTAATTAAGTGTTCTTAGTTTATAAAATGGTGGATTAGTGTGCCATAAAGAATATTTTAAACTTAATTTGATTATTTTGTGAAATTTTTAAATTAATGATATTTTTTATTATTTTAATAATTTTTAGTTACTCTTAATAATTTTGTTTGTTATTTTAAATTTTGAAACAAAATAATTTGTCAACAACCACGTCCTTTTTCAAAACCGTAGGTGGTACATGGTTTCTTTTGTTGGCTTTGTTTCTCTCTCTTTGTTTATTTAAGCTATTTCTCTCCCTCTTTCTTTTTTTTTTTCGCGTTCTCTCTTTCGCATCTCACTCTCTCTCTTATTCTCTCTCCTCCTTTCAAATTTTGATTCAAAAATCAAGCACAAGCTTTGGTTTTCAGTTGATTGGGAGTTCGGGAATGTGCTTGGACGATCAAAACACAATTTGAAGATTAAATTAATGTTAGTTTTTAAAATTTTAAAACTTTTTCAAATTTCTTCAATTTTCCTTGCATCTTGAAATTTAAGCTCATTTAAGTTTCAAAAACGTTTAATCAAAGTTAGAGAAACTTAAAGTAGCTAGAATCTTTGAAGAAAAACGGATTTAAATCAAGATTTTTTATTTTTCTCTATTTTTCTTCAATTTTGTGATTTTTCAAAATCTTTGTGCAAATCTTGTTTAAATTGGTTCAAAAGTGTTCTATAATGTTTTTCCATCAACTACAGATATTTTTCATGCCTAAGAACTGATAAAAACATGTTAAAATGAAGATATAGGCTTGGGAGGCCGAGAACTTGTGCTGGAAAATTTTGAAAATTTTTCAGTTCGGCAGGCCGAACTTTGTATTTGACAGGTCGAACTTCGTGTTCGGCAGGCCGGATTCAAGGATTCGGCAGGCTGGATTCATACATCCGGCAGGCCGAACCAGGGCGTCTGACAAGCCGACCGGCATAGTAAAATTTTGTGATTTTTTACCTATTTTCACCATTTTGAACCCTGATGTAGATTTTAACGATATAATATGATTTTATAAACTCAAATGGCACACTAGGATACCATGAGACAATTTGATGACATAGGATGTTTTAAGCTAGATACTGATAGACTCGTTTTGTATATTTAAGGTTGTTCGAGGTTACACTAAGCTAACATATAGCAGGCCGGGATTGTGGTGTGGGATACTGGTACGAGTAATGAGGTAGAACTTCTACCCCTCTTTCTCGGTAACCTTGTCTTTAATGGATTTTGATCTCAAAAGAAATTCTACCAAAATGTTTTCAATAAATGGCGTAACGTTTTTAAATGTCTTCAAAAAAGAGGCTTTTGGCCACACAATGATTTCCTACAAAATGATTTTCTTTAGAATGAATTTCAAGGCACAATTTAGATAAACTTATTAACAATTTTCATTACTTATCAAGAATTGTATGATTATAATGAATCGAATAATAAATGTAATTGAGAATACTTGGTAACATGGGATTTACATAATAATTAATATACATAAGGGCATGATGCCATAATCAGAGATCAGATCGTGTAGCGTATGACCTTGGGGGTAGGTTTCGAAACCCAATTGGGCTACTTCGGTGGTGATTATCATGGTTTACCCAGAAAAGAATATAAAGGTACTTTCTGGATGAACATTTCGATAAGAATTGTTTAAATAAATTTATTCAATTATTTATTATTTTATTCAATTAATTAGGTATTTATTTATTTATTTATTAAACTTTATTCTATTTATTTCTTAAAAAGGTAAATTTTGTATTTAAATTAATTATCCATTTTTAAACCTTAGTCCTACTAAGCTTTTGCTCACTTTTTACTTGTTTTCAAACCTTTTCCCCCTTTAAGTGAAATCCAGCTTATGACCGACGGGAGTCTACTATCCAGACTCGCGAGCAATAGAGGATCTTGAGTAAATTAGTAGCTGTAGTAATTCAAGGCATGTATTATTTAAAATTTTATTTCTTATGATTGGACTGTGACTGTAATAATTTATTGTCGATACTATGTGTGTGCACGCGTTGTGGGCAGGTGGGACCCAACATGTACCATCCTTGCCCTCTTTAATATTTTATTTCATTTCATTTTTATTTTATTTGTTAAACTATTATAAATGTTTGTTTAAAAAGGATTTTAAATTACCACGTTTTTCATAATTAATTGAATTCTTAAACTTATATTTTTATTCAAATTTCTTCTTAACTAACTTAATTAATTCACCACGTCACCTACCTCAAGGCCTGACAATATCGTAATGAAATTGGTTTGAATGACAATTTTGTAGTTTATGTATCATTATTGAGGAATTTGTTTGTGATGGGTAGAGTTGAAGACAAAAAGTAAAATACTAATCATGTTGTTGCACGTATTTGATCAAATTTGAAAGCAATGGTATATCGTTTGGCTAATAATCAATTCTAATATGTGAATAACTATTGTCGTTAACAATGGTGAGTCTCAATCTCATAATTAAGAATTGGTGTTTGTTGTCGCTTTTTTAAAATTTGCACTTAACTATAAACGTCACTCATGATTTCATGAACAAATGCATTGATTCTAACGACTCTTAATTTGTCACATGGACCGGTTTTGCGGGCTTTCAATTTGCAAGAATAAATTTCAATTACGTAAATATTGGAAACTTGTTGCTCACTTGATAATTTGTGATTGATGTAACGATGACGTTTGAAAGGTCAATTTCAATCTATACTTATTTCAGTTTTTTTTTTAAGTTTAAATTAAAAATTGATTAAAACTATATTTATAACGTTCTTAGAAAAAATAACAAAAGGAAGAGGTCAAAAACTTGATTTTGATAGCTATCGTAGAGTTTGTAATAACATGAAAGCTGAGGTTTGATGCAAAAGCATTTGAGGCAATATTTTTTTATTTTTATCTTTTTTGGTAATGAATGAAGAGGCGAATTTGGGTTGAAATTTCCCTGTATCTGCATCCGACAAGTACCTTCATGACTCACAAATTTCAGCCACTTGTTGGACACTTCAGTTTTGACGTGTTGCCAAGCTTTATTCCTATACTAAGCCAAGCTCCCAATATTGCGTTGAAATTATCGACCATATACCTTGCATACTCAAATTTTAAATTTAAAGACCCATTCAAAAAAAATATGAACACACACACACACACACACACACACACACACACACACATATATATATATATATATATATATATATATATATCTTCAGTTTCCCCACGATCTAGTCTAGTGTGTTAATAACAAGCTTAATTTTGTAGTCTTTTTTTACAAAAATTATTGCCGGTGTTATGCTATTACCAGCCATGTAATATGAAAATGCTAAAGAATATCAATTCTAATATCAATTTGTATATTAAATTATGAGTTATATTTTTATTGATATGTCTATAAAAGATTGTCACATCCACATATCAATAAATTAATAATAACTTATAAATAAGATTAAAAATTGATATTAAAGTTGATATCTTAGCATAACCTATATAATGTACCTTTGATATTTGTGAATCCTCTGACTTTCAAGCTTCGTTTAATATGAGGAATGGAGATTAGATGATGGAGAGAGTTGGATAGATAGGAAATGTGAAGGATGGAGAGGATTATAACAATTCTTCAAGTTATTTATTAGGAGAGTTGAAAAGATCGATGATAGTTTTTATCTAATTAGTATATTGTTTATTTTTATCATTTATTTAATATCTTTTTACAAGGGCAAAATAGTCTTTTAAATTTAAATATGATGTACTTGTTGGATTCTTCTATCATTAGAAAGAATACTTTTAGTGGGCCCAAAAAAACAGGTCATCCCTCTGTCTCTCTCCTTCTATCCCTCTCCCTCCCACTATCTCTCTCCTACCAAACACACTCTCAGTTCGCTTACGAGAAAATGGACGGTGTATTTTATTTAGATACCTTTATCTTTATAATTACTTGAAAATTACACCCACACTCTGTAGTTATGCATTCAAAATTTTATGAGGAGAGCCGCCCTTTAATGAATTTTGAAATCCTAGCGCTACTAACAATTTACTAATTTTTTTTATGAAGCTAATAATGATTTGTATGGATCATACGCTTGTCTATAGCGATATATCTAACTTATGCCCTGCGGAATAACTTGTGTGTGATTGTATTTATATACACATATGTGCATATACATATCTATATATCACTTGATACATGCGTAAATGCATACATATAGTGCCTAAAAATTAATCTCGTTGTTTTCATATTCATTAATGTTTTAATAAGAACTTTATGAGTTAATATTGATAGTCATAACGTAATTAGAACAACAAACGTAATTAGAACAACAAGTTGAAACTAAAAATATTGTAATTTAGAAGAGAAAACACTTTAAAAAAGTTAGTGAAAACCAGAAACAGTTTCGAGAAAACGCATTCATGGTTGTATTGTGGTCAATTAAGCTAGCTAGCTTAATATCTTCAGCTATTCTGAAAAATAATATATATATATATATAAATCTACGTTAATAATAAAATAAAAAATCAGCAAAAAAAAAAAAAAAGAGAAAAAGAAAAGGAAAGAAAGAAAGAAGCAATGCGGATCTAAAGGAAAAATGAGAAATCCATCTGGTCCTGTCCCTTGGACAGCTTGCGGAGACATAAAATGACTTGAAACACAGAACGCCAAATATATATATATATATATATATATGTATATATATCAGCATCATAAAAAGTTAATAAAAAATGGAGAACTAGGTTTTCTAAAGATCTTACACACACACACACACTTACATATATATACATATTATAGCTGCCAGACAAATAAGTCCATATATTTATTGCCCACACTTGACTTTTTTTAATTATGGCCACTTCAGCCCTATCTGTGTATATTCCAACATCAATGATGCCAAAATAAAATATCCAACAGCTACAAGCCCTTATAAAATTTTAATTTTTGGCCCAAAATATCAATGCTTAAGAGACACTAGGGTGGTTTTGAGTATGCACGGAAGAAGTTTGGTTGTTACTAGGATTAAATTGTCAAAGATTAAAGGGCTGTTTGGCAGTGGTGGGAACCACTCAGTTCCCATCACAAACTCACTTATAAACAGTAAAAAGTTTTCACGTGCTACAGTAACAATAAAAAAAAATTGCTACAGTATAAAACTCTCACATGCTACAGTAAAAGTGGTTCTCACAACTGATTCCCACCACCCATGCTAATTAACGTGTAGATGAACTTATTCACTGCACCAAATTATGTGGCAACTATACAATTAATTGTGTAAGTATCCTCAATTAGAAAAATGTGGTCCTCAACCATTGAAAGGGGAGATAGATTGGCAACGTTCTCACTTCTCAAGTTTAGTGGCTATATATGTATTATTATATGAGTAATGTTCTTTGATTGTTTCTCGAATAAAATATCAGAACACTAAGTGTATTGAAAATAGATGTGTAAATTTTTATCCCAATTTGAGGGATCTTGCAATACAATTAAGAATGAGTGAGTTTAATTCTTCTATATACAAACAGTCCTCTAACATTTTGGGCATTGACGGTGAAATTTAGTCAACTAAACTTTCGAGAAATAATCCTCACCATGGGGTGTTTGTTCACTCGGTTTATGTGCAATGATAATTGCAAAAAGTGATAAAAGACATAGAGAATTATAATGGTTCATTTGGTGTGAGCTATGTCCAATTTAGAAAGAGATTAAGCTAAATTCAAAGAGAATACACACTTAATACTCTTATTAAAGCTTAGGGTTTTTTGTGGTTTTTTCGACCCCTATTTATGTATAACCCTTAACAAATAAATGGAAAAACAAAGCTAATTAATTCTCAAAATCATGAGAATATCATCTTCCCATATTAATTAATTCGGATTGGATTCCTCTTATCTCGCGGTTGACGTTTTCCTCTAATCACACAATTGACTCAACGTCCCTAATTGCTAGGAAATCTAGTAGCTTTCTGATTTTAATTCACCCATAATCATTTATTGAACTTGATCATTTTGTTATTTCGACTCCACCTTGATCCATCTTATATTGATGCTTTTGAAGAGCCCAGATAAGGTCGTTCATTATATAATCCCAACCTCCATACTTGTGCACTTTTATGGGCTTTAGCAAATATCAACTATGGCCTAATAGGCCGTCGAGATTACCTATAACACCGGGCATTGTAACTCCTTGGTCTTATTATGCATTTACTTAGAGTTTAATTGTCTTAGAGCAATGATTTTTGAGATTCCTTGTGATGTTTTAGTTCCTCCCTTAGGCTAAGGGTGTGTTTGGCAAAAATGGTATGAACCATTTTTTTAGTTATAAACAGTGTAAAGCTCTTGTATGTTACAATAACAATAAAATAATCGTTACAATATAAAGCTCTCATATGCTACAATAAAAATGGTTCTAACCAACCGTTCCCACCACCCTTTCCAATACCGTATAAATATAAATGGTCGAGTCCCCGGATGCTTGGATCCGTCAGTATTTAGATGCTCTTCAGTACACGTGGCAAAAGTCAAACGTCAAGAGTATAAACGACATTGAAAATTCACTTCAGCACGTATTATATGTGTGCGTCTATATTTAGGTGGAAAAAAACCGAAAGAAGTACTTCATTTTGCTTGAAAATATCTCGTTTCAACTTTTCTTTTTATCCTATATAATTTCCTCTCGTGTATTTCACTATCTGAGTAGGCAAACGCTAACCCAAAAAAAAAAAAAAAAAAAGAGCAACTAACAATAATAAAGTTAATTTGTTGATATCTAGATTTATATATGAAGGAATATCTAATAAGTATATTTTAATGGAATCTATCACCATCTCCAATATAAAAATATATATATTAATATCAATTTTATATTTGATATAACTAAGGTGTGAAATGGCAAACCTAATATGTCATTTTTTTTTTCTCTGATAGGAGAAATCTCGCTAAAGAAGATCAATAGAAAACAAAATGAAGGTAACACGCAAACAAGGGAGTCACCTTACCAAGAAGCCAAGAAAAAGTACCAATTATATATGTGGTGTTTGAAAAAAAAATTAAGACTTTACTGTTGAAACTACACGCTGTAGCATTTGATAGTTTTATATTATTTACAGTTGAAACATAGTTAGAACTATAACTTCAAACACTTGATGGTATTCAAACCCATTTAGCTATGTCCTATGATTACAAGGTGATGTAGCAATTTGAGAAACAACAAAAAGAAACCAGAAGGAACAATGGTTCAACCGATAAAGAACTCGCAGAGCTTTTATTTCTTTCTTTCAAAGGTAAAGCAATAATGTCCCCTGTTTTGCAACTCTAGAATTACATATAGCTAAGGAAAGAAGTAAACGATAGTAACTGAGGATGGAAAAATAAACGACAAGTAGTCTCGATGCTAGGAACACAAAAGACAACTAGTCTTAATGCTAGGAACACAAAACGACAACTCAAACATTAAGTAGAAAAAATAACACAACATTAGGTAAAATGAGATGCTCTTGCATTAGTGCCCTCTGCTAGGAAAGGAAAAGACTCCGTCGCTTCATCAGTTGTAGAAACACCATTAGGGGAAAATACTCATACAGATCAGAAACATTAAAAGTGGAGGAAATCTAGAAGTCTGGAGGAAGGTCTAGGACGTAGGCATCGTTGTTGATGCGTTTAAGGATGCGAAAGGGGCCAAACTTCTTAGCTTGTAGCTTGTTGTAGGTGCCAATAGGGAACCTGTGCTTTCGCAAATGGACCATGATGAGCTCCCCTACACTGAAAGTCTTCTTCTGACGATGCGTATTTGCGGCTGCTTTGTACTTGGCATTTGCCTTAGTAAGCTTAGCTGTCACATCTTGGTGTGTCTTTAAAATTTGCTCTGCTAGAGTTCCAGCAGCTCTACTCTCTAGTGCAAGGAGTTTCAAGAGATCTCTTGTGTGGTTGGGTGTGCCTTAAGATAGACAACAGAGAATGGAGATTTGCCAATGAAGCGATTGCAAATTCAGCCTATGGCAGGGCTTGATCCCACTGTTTTGGATGATCCTCGGCTAAACTTTAAACCATGTTCTCCAATGTCCGATTAACAACTTCCATCTGTCCATCAGTTTGTGGATGGTAAGTGCTATTGAAATTCAAGGTAGTAACGAAATGTTTCCATAGCTCTCGCCAAAAGTGGCTGATAAACTTAACATCATAATCAAAAGTAATGGAGCGGGGCACTCCATGTAGACGCACAATCTCCTTGAAGAAAAGGTTTGCTACATAGCTAGCATCTGCCGTCTTCTTACAAGGCACAAAGTGTGCCATCTTTGAGAACCGATCAACAACAACCATCACAGAGTCAACATGCCATGCTGTCTTTGGAAAGCCTAGCACAAAATCCATGCTAAGGTCTTCCCAAATGGATTCTAGAATAGGCAGGGGCGTATAGAGACTAATGTTTTGTACTTGACCCTTGGAAGCTTGGCAGATACCACAACATTTAACAAATAGGGAAATGTCATGCTTCATGTGCAGCCAATGCAACCGCTTAGCTAGCAAAGCGATAGTTTTGTCTCAACCCGTGTGTGCAGCTAGTCCCATGGAGTGGAACTAGTGAATTAGTAGTTCGTGAAGGGAACCTCGAGGGATACACAACTGCAATCCTTTGAAGAAAAAGCCTTGATGAAGTGAGTAATCTCCAGCACTTTCATTATTAGAGCATTTCTCCCATAATGATCCCAAGTCCTTGTTAGTGGGATATTGCTCCTTTAGATACTCAAAGCTGGTCAAGGTAGAGTGTAGAGTAGTGAGAAGGCAACACTTGCGACTAAGGGCATCTGCAACCTTGTTCTCATAACCAGCCTAATGCTTGAAAACAAAGGTGGACTTCCGTAGATATAGAAGCCAACGAGCGTGCATTTGACTCAAGTTCTTCTGCCCATTTAGAAATGACAGAGCTTGATGGTCACAATGTAATATGAATTCCTTTTGCACTTAATAATGTTCCCAATGTTGAAGTGCCTGAACGACCGCGTAGAGTCCTTGCTCATAGGTCGTCCATTTCTACCGTGCATCACTCAACTTCTCACTGAAATACTCGATTAGCCTCCCATTTTGGCTGAGGACAACCCCAATTCCAAGCATTGAAGCATCTGTCTCAACCTCCAAAAGTTGGTCAAAATTCGGGAGGGCCAAAACTGGAGCTGTGCTTAATTTTTTCTTAATTAACGCAAAGCTAGCATCTTGCTCGTTGCCCCAGAAGAACTTTCCCTACTTCGAGCAGTTAGTTATTGGTGTCATAATGGTACTAAAGTTATAGACAAACCTCCAGTAGAAAGTGGCAAGCTCGTGAAAGCTTTGTACTTCATAAATATTGGTAGGGGTCGGCCAATCCCTCACTGCCTTTACTTTGTTCTCATCCGCTGCCACACCCTTTTCCCCTATGACAAACCCAAGAAAGAGCAACTTCGTGGTGAAGAATTCACACTTTTTCAAGTTTAAGTATAGCTTGTTGCTCCGTAATGTCTCCAAACTAGCTCGCAAATGTGCAACATATTCTTCTTCAGTGGTGCTATAAAGGAGAATGTCATCGAAGTACATGACAACAAACTTCCCAATGAAAGGTTTGATCACTTGGTTCATGAGCCTTATGAATGTGCTAGGAGCATTGCACATACCAAATGGCATCACTTGCCATTCATAGAGACCCTCTGGTGTCTTAAAGGTAGTTTTTCATTCATCACCTGGTTTAATCCGAATTTGATGGTAACCACTATGAAGATCTAGCTTTGAGAAAAACTTAGACCCAGCTAACTTATCTAGCATATCTTCCAAATGGGGAATGAAAAAGCGGTACTTCATGGTTATTTTGTTGATGGCACGACTGTCGACACACATCCGCCATGATCCATCCTTCTTGGGAACAAGGAGAGTTGGCAGTGCACAGGGGCTTAAACTATGAAACACCCGTTATTTTAACGGGTATGATTTTTGATAAAATCATATAAATAAATATGTCATTTTAGCATTTTTACTAAGTCTCCGTAGTAAATATTTTAAATCTACCTATCACTCACTTATATCAGCCTTGTCCCACTACATTAATGCTCAATTAAATAGCATCCTTATCATTTGGAGACATAGAATTAATTCACCTCAACTACCAAGAGACATCGATATGTTTTCTCAACCACCTTTTTAATGCTTCCTTTATCTTCTTCTACAACATACCCCATTTGTCCCCTCAATTATGTTGACATTATTTGCTAAAAGTCTCCGTGGGAGACATGATAACATTTTCTTTTCATGCTCATTTAATTCTATCCCGCTCCTCAATTAATTTGATGCCTATATATTCAACCATCACCACTCTCTTCTTTAGTTTCTCATTTTCTCCTTTCTCACTTCAATTTCCAACTAAAAACACAAGGCATAAAGCTCTCTTTGCAACCACGA
>CAMOHE010054161.1:94922-136576 GCA_946598075.1 Artocarpus hirsutus | reverse complement strand
GAGAGAGGACTAGACTCCTATTTATAGACCCTCAATAGGTGCCTTTCCATCAAAGCACATATCTCTTCAGATATGGACATATCTTTTCAGATATAGACACATCTTTTAATAAGAGTTGCAACCTCTCATAGCCAATAAAATTTTAACATTTAAATAATTATTAAAATAAATAAATAAATAAATTTGATAGATTTTATAGGCCTTCATATATGTGAGCCATAATTCTAACAAAGACAACCGTCTACCTCATTTCTGTAGAGTTCCAACCTATTTTTGTGTATGTATGTATGTATGCGCATAGGTTTTTTTAGTGTCTCGATAATAGTTATTATTTTTTTTTTTGTGGGCCCACAATGTAAAGGAGAATGGTCCTGCGCTTTTTGCAGAGATGCATGTTGAAGATCAAATTCATGCCACCGATGAAAACTCCAGCTCTCTCTTATCTGTCAGACTCTGCTTAGTGATGACTATTTACTTCTATGCACCATTATTGGATTGTTCTGGTGAGCGCATTAAATATTTCAACCTTTTCTTCAGGCCTTTTCGGATCTTATGTTTGTCTACTTCAGTCGATTAGTAGAATCATATATTATATATAAACATGTACGTACTTTATGCATGTTCCGGCGCACTTCCCATCAATTTGTACGGTAGCACAATTTATGGCCCCTAGTATATTTTTCTTGCCACATATCTAGAATTTAAATGATGTTTGGTTAACCAAGTTGATGGGAAAATTTTTAGTTAAAATCAGTTTTGGTATAATATTTTTTTTCATGTAATCTCACTTTGTACAATATTTTTTATTTAAGTAGATTATATTCGAACCAACTGTCTAAACACCTTATCAGATATTGTGCATGAAAACTTGGAATTAATTCTGATTTAGGATACGAGCTTGCCAATTGAGTTGAATAAGTGATTGTCTCAAATCAAGCTGTCGTTATGTCTATTTCTTCACCTTTTTTTCATCAACAGAAGTCAAATCTTTTATCCGTTGGTGATCATTTATTGGACAACAAAATTGGGAGACATTGAATGACAATGGAGTTGAAGTGGTTTGGTTTAGAATTACCTATTGTCTGATAGGGTCGTTGGGAACATTGGACCAATTTTGGTTATAATTATTATAGAAAACTTTACATTACAATAGTTAAAAGTATTAGTTAAAAATAAAAATATTAAACACGCTGATAATACTCTGACGAGGGAAAAATTGGTTTTGTAGGCATTGAAGAAAAACCAAAATGCTTCATAATTAAAAAAAATGCTAAGAACACAAACGCTGATCCCAACTTGTACAGTAACTCTTTAGTTGTTATGTTTTTATCAATAGGTATCTCCCTCTAAATTCACCAAATTCGATCATCTACTAATGAAAGGATTCAAGTAATCCACCATCTTTAAATTTTAAAAGCATTTTTTTTATAAATATTTAAAAGACTATTTTACCTTCTAAAGAATTTATAACAAATTATACAAAAGGACAATACAATGATTAATCAAATAGCTATAACTCAACCTTTCAATTCTCTCTCCCTCTACTAAACAACATAAAAATTCCTACGGTCTTTTTTATCGTTCACATTTTCTATCCTTCAAACTCTATCCAACAATCTTTTCTCATTATTCCTATCAAACAAGTGTGTAAGTTTTAATCTCTTGGGGAAGATAACTTTGGTAGGCTAATCTTTTGTTAAGGAACTAAAAATTCTCTTTAGAAGCTGTTTGGTGCGTATGATTAGACTAGACGATGATAAGACAAAGATGGTATGAGATTGGATTGGAGTAGTATCTACCGAAAAAATGCAATCCGAAATTTTTAACTAGTGATTGGACGTTGATGCTCTACCATGTGTCTATCAGGTGTTTCAAAATTCAACATGTACGGTCGCCTTTACAATTGGAAGTTTTATTTATTACAACTGAAACAAATAGTTAAATAGTAAGGCAGTGCTCTAAAAAAAATAGTAAAGTAGTTGAAATAAATGCCTTTGCTATGGAATGTGTAAGGTCTTATCTAGTTTGTCTTTTTTTTTTTCTTTTTTTTTTTGAAAAATGGACTTTTAAAATTTTTGGTGAAACAGTAAAAGTTAAATCTAATCCTAATCCGGTCTCTTTTACTCTCCCTTATCACAAAACATGTCTTGGCAAAAAAAAAAAAAGGTGCCAATCCCCTGCGGTAATCAATGGCGTTTATCATAACAATTAATCATCATGTTGTTGAATTCACCAAAAAAAAAGAAGATAATTTTAATTTAATATCTTGTATTATATCAAAATAAAAGTTTGATACCTTATATTTTAGAATATTTTATATCGGTATTTCAGCTTTTTAAAAAATTTTTTTTAGTATTCAGAGGCTTTTTTGAGATACAAAAAGACAAAAAAAACGCATATTTAGTCTAAAAAAATGCTTATGAGTACTATAAAGATTTTTTAAAAGATCAAAATACTAATATAAATTATTTTAAAAATAAGATATCAAACTCATATTTTAATATAACACTAATATGAAATTTTTCCTTTTGTGCATTTTATGTGAGTTCATTAGCCGATTAAACAAAAAAGAACTAAAATAATACATATCGGTACATATTTGTTTTTCAACCATTAATTTTTATTAAAAATTATTTTGATGTGAGACTGGAAAAGTTTAAAAAAAAAAAACGACAATAACATGGCCAATGTCAAAACTAGAAGATTTCACCACTGCACATTTCACGCCAATGGCGTACGCACAAAAAAATAAAAATAAATTCCTTCCCCTCCTCAAGGTGTCCTATAAAGCCCCACCCCATGCCCTTACCCACCCATCCAATCAACCAAAAACCCAAAATAATTAAAAAAAAAAAAAAAAAAGTTCCATTTCATCCATAACACTCCTCCCTCCTAACTCCACTTCTCACTCCCTCACTCACTCAAAAAATCTTCAATGTCTCCTCTCTTCTTCTCCCTCTTCACCCTCCTCCTCGCTCTCTTCTCCCCGCTGCCGCACTCCGCCGCCGGCAGCCGCAACCACCACTCTCACCACCAAGACCACAGCGAAGTCCCGGCGGCCTCGGATCTCGTCCGTACCTCCTGCGTCCACGCCAATTACCCCAACCTCTGCCTCCGAACCCTATCCGCGTACTCCGGCCCGGCGCCCCGGACGCCGGGCGACCTGGCCAAGGCGGCGGTGAACATCAGCCTGGCCCGGGCCAGCCGTGTGTCGGAGTACCTGGAGCAGACGGCCGCCTCGGCGGCGGCGTCGTCGCCGAAGGGCCAGAAGGCGGCGCTGAGCGACTGCGTGGAGCAGATGGGGGACTCGGTGGATGAGCTGAGAAAGACGCTGGAGGAGCTGGAGCACCTGCAGGAGGAGAGATCAGGCGGCGGAGGCGGCCGCCGCGGGGAAGAGTTCCGGTGGCAGATGAGCAACGCCGAGACCTGGGTGAGCGCCGCCCTGACCAACGAGGACACCTGCCTCGACGGCTTCCAGGAAGTCGGCGGCGGAGGCAAGATTAAGGCCGACGTCAGGCGGAAGATCACCAACGTAGCTCGCGTCACCAGCAACGCCCTCTACATGATCAACCGCCTCGACCAGTCGTCTCGCCTCCGCAGCCAGCGCGGCGCGCCGTGAGGGAGATAGGGAACGCTACCGAAACGCTGCCGTTTCTCGTTCTGCTAAAAGTAGTCTCCAACTTCATATAATAGTAATTATAAGTTTGTGCTTCTTTCATTCGTCTCTCTTTTTTCTTTTCTTTTTTTTTTTCCTTTGTTTTTTGGATTCTCTCAAGCTGTATGTATCAACGATATTATTAGTATATTCTCAGGTTAATGTTATCTGTATGAATAGACATTGGTAGATGTTTTTCGCTGCGGTGTGTGCTTCAGATAGATTGTAATTTTCCTTTTAAGAAATAGAGAAGTTGATAAGTATAAATTTAAGCTTTCTAATTAATAATTAGTGTTTGGATGGTGAAAATGTTTTTATTTTAAAATAGTTTTTAAACTTTCTTGTTCAAATGAGTAAAAAAGTTGTTTTTAAGTATAAAAAGTAGTTTAATTTAAAGATATTGATAAAATTTTTAATTTATTATTTTTTTAAAAAATGTTAAAAATGTAAATTAAGAAGTTTTTTATAAGCGTTTTTTTAATAAATATTAAATGGTTGGCTTTTTTCAAAAGCTGAAAACACTCTACACCCTCTATTTAAAGTTAAACACGTTAAAAAGCAATTCTTTAAGCAAATAAGTCAAAAGTAACTTTTTAAGTTGCCCGCAATCTTGCTTTAGTTTGTTATTAAAGTGATTTTTTTAAAAAAAATTTTTGAAGGCTTTTAAGAGATTTAACTGATAAGTTTTGTTTTTTTTCAATCTAGTAGAAGTTGAATCGTGGTACTTTAAAACTCAAGCCTAAACTTTGATGATTTATGAGCTAATTATTGGCCACTAGATTCTTATTACATTTGCCTATTTAGGTTATAGTTTCGAATAGAAAATTTTAATAGAAATTTAAATTTTTGTTATATCACGGGTAAAAAAAGGTTTAAATCCACACTTTTAATTTTACATTCTCAGTTTAGGAATTTTTTTCCATTGTAAAGGTAAATGATATTGCATTGCAATAGGATTAAGATAAAATACAATACAAATTTAACCGATCATGATTAAAATGTAACTATTAAGAAAGAAAAAAAATGCTTAGAAGCATCATCGATATTAAGTACCATCACTAATAGAAAATAAGTTCTACTTATGGGTTAGACACATGCGAGACCCACTTTCTATTAATAAATGGTACTTAGTACTATCGGTGTTTTATAACAATGCTCATATACAAAGAGCAATCCAATTTAACCTTATAGTTTTATAACCTTATTGTTAACAAAATGATAAAAATTAACCTAAAAAATATATTGTATACTGAACTAAAGACCTATAATTTTATGAATAATAAACATGCGGATGAAAATGATGAAATTGAAAAAAAATAAAAAATAAAAAAAGGGCATTTAAACGTGAAATGATCCCGTGACCACTTGAGCTGCTGGTAAATAGCTCAGCAACGCCACGTGCCTGCCAGCAGATGATCAATGTCAGCATTACCCAATCCGCCTTCACAACACAACCCCACGTCCCATAGTGGTCCTTAACTCAAGCTTGTCTGCTTTGTTTTATTTATTTATTGATTGTTTGGTTATGTAATTAGAGGTGCAAAGTAAATTGCATTAGGTCGCATATACTCAAATTGAAGCTGTTATTTCACATTATCAAACGCAGAGTTACATAGGAGTCAAACAAGAACCACGTATGAACTTTTTTTTATAATTTTTTATATGAAATTCTTTTCGTCTTTTGAAATTGTATTTTGACCCATTAAAATCAATTTCATCATTTGCCTCATTAGTTTAGTCACATCTATGTCCTCTAATTAATTTTTTTTTATTCCACCCTTGCACATTATTAGTATTGAGATTTAACTAGCATTGAGATTTAACTATTTTAAGTTTGCAGTATTAACGTGTTTAAGAACGTAGTTAAAACTATAAGTTAAAATAAAAAATATTGTGATAGGAAAATTAGTTGGAACTGTAACTTAGAAAAGTTTCCATAACTGTGTTTTCCAACACTCTATTAATACTGAAGAGTGTGTTTGAAAAATCAGTTTAAATTTGAAGTTAAAACTTAAAAATTGTAATATATGAGAGCTTTATATTACAACAATTTTTTTATTTTTACTATAATATATAAAAATTTTATGCTGTAACAAATTGAATTTTATTGTTTTAACCTACATCGTAAGATCTTCTGACAATGATTAAAAATAAGAGAGAAACAGAGTTTGTGACGAAAATGGAAAATTTTGAACAAGGGAAAATCCTTGGTTGGTTTCTTTCACTCCTCCCCAAAAATTCGTGGGCCTTGTGGTACTAATTGACCTCAAACGGAGACAATTCCTGCCTTGTCCATATCTAACATGGCTTCCTGACCACGATGCTTTGAAAAAATAATAGCATCGCCGTTGAATCGTATGTGTTAGTCCCTGTTCAAGCACTAAACCACAACAAATATCGTTGACTGGAGACTAGTAGATTATCAGGATCCGCAACAATAGAAAGAAGATACATGGAAGAAAATCTGATGTGGTTACAACATGAATAGGAGGACATAATCCTATTAAACAAAGCACCATATTATATCATATTGTATCATATTATATCATATTGTATTGTATTTTTGTAAATTTTATTTAATAAAATTCTTTATTTGTGTTTTTTTATTTCTTTTTTTATTTTTTTTTGCTGGTATACTTTATTTGTGCTTTTATATATATATATATATATATATATATATATATATAAGCTGTTTCAACAATACAACATAGTTTTTTTAAAATTTTTTAAACTTTGGTCTATTTCCACTGTTCAAATTGATCTCAACGACTCATATTCGCAAAGGGATATTGGTGTGACATGAAACCTGTGCCAGTTGTAAAACAGTTATTTATTAGGCACTAAGAGTTCGCTTAGAAAACATGTTGGAATTTGAAATTAAAACTTAAATACTATAGCATATGAGAACTTTATACTATAGTAAACTTTTAATTTCACTTTAACATATAATAACTTTATACTATAATAGTTGAAACTTACTATTTTCAAACGTGTTTCGCAAACGAATTTTAACATGTTATTGAGAGGAAGTAAGTAGTAACATTTAGTTTTTAACCCAGTAATTGTCACGCCCTGAAATCCAAAAGATGATGTGACAGGCTAATTCAGTCAATTTAAAAAAAAATTAGTTAAAAATTGCCGATTTAAGAATTCAGACGATTATGAACAACATGATGGATTTAAAATCCTTTTTTTTTTAAAAAAGCATTTCTCAAAATAATAAAACAAATAAGACAATAAAAATAAAAAAATGGAGAAGGACGAATACGAGTTGGGTCCCACCAGGCCCACAACTTGTGCACACACATAGTATCAATAGTTAATGAATTACAACCACCACCCGAATTAAAAGAAAATATTTAAAACATTACATGCCTTACACAATTAAGTATATAACCTAGTTCCATAAATTCGTCCAAGCCTTCTAATCGTCTCTTTGCTGCAGTCCATCTAGTGGGAGAAAGGTTTTAAAACAAGAAAAGCAATGAGCGGAAGGCTCAGTGGGACTAAGATTTTAAAATCATCTAATACGAATATAAAATTTATCATTTAGAAAAATATTTATAAAACAAAAATAAATAAATAAATAAGTTCGAATAAGTCGTTCTTACCAAAAACATTTCTTTGTTCATCTAGAAAAAATCTTTTTATCTTTCTTAGGCAAACCATATAAGTCACCACCATAGTGGCCTAACTGGGTTTCGAAACCTGCCCCCAAGGTCGTATGCTATGCGACCTGATCTCTGAATATGGCATCATGCCCTTATATGCATTTGTCATTAATCAAATCCCATGGTACCAAGTATTTTCAATTACATTTATTATGCGGTTCATTATAAATATCATTTCATTTAATTGTCTATGAAAACAATTAATAGAAACCCTTTTTAATCATTTATTGAAAATGTTTTGAAAGAATTCATTTTTAGGCCAAAAACCATTTGAAAACCTAGCTATCAAAGAAAGGGGTAAAAGTCCTATCTCAATATCCTATGCCAATGTTCAACATCGTAGTCCTGATCCGCTATACGTTAGCTCCACAGAACCATGAACAACCTTAAATGTAAACTAAATTTATCAATATCTAGCTTAGGATGTTCTATATTACTTGGCTATCTCATGGTGTCCTAGTGTATTTATGTCCATAAAATCATATTATAAAGTTAAAATCTTAATCTGGGTTTAAAATAGCGAAAATAGGTGAAAAAGGACAATTTTTTGCAAAGCCCATCGGCCTGCCAGATTTCGTAGTCCGGCCTGCTGAACTGTTGAGTTCGGCTGGCCGACCATCTGAGTCCAGCCTGTCGAACCCGCTATGAGTTTGGCTTGCTGATGGTATGAGTCCAGCATACCAAACTCATGAATCCGGCCTGCTAAACTAGAAAAATTTGAAATTTTTTAAATTTCGAGTCTCGGCCTCCCCGAGGTCAAAATCCCATTTTAACTTTTTTTTTTTTTAGTTCTCAGGCATATAAAATATTCGTAGATGATAGAAAAACATAATAGAACACATTTAAACAAGATTTGCGTAGAAGTTTTCAAAGAAATCCAAAAATAAGAGAAAATGGAAAAACATGGTTTAATCCAATTTTTGCTCAATCAAGCTTAAATTCAAGTTGTGTTGAGTTATACTAACTTAGATTAAAGGCCTTCTAAGCTTAAACAAGCTCATATTTCAAGATTCGAAGAAAACCAAAGTTTGGAACAAAAGTTTAGAATTTGAAAAAAAGTTAAACTAACCTCAAATCCGAGCTTGAAATCAAGTTTGTGAATTGCCCAAACGCGTTTTTGAGCTTCCAATCAGCTGAGAATCGAAGCTTGAGCTTGATTTTAGAATCAAAAATTGAGAGAGGGAAAGAGAGAGTGTGGCAGCATGAGAGAGAGGGGAAGGAGAGAAAGAAAAAAAGAGCTAAGAAAGTGAAGGAAAATGAGAGGAAGAGGGTTTAAATAGAGAGAAGTTTAGGTGGCTTTGTAAAATACCAGCACATGGTTTTCAAAAGGAGGGTTTGTTGGACATTTGACAAATTATTTTGTTCTAAAAATTTAAAATATTAAATAAAAATAAAAACTTTTAAAATGGGATAGATTTGAAAATACTACCAAATAATAAAATTAAGTTCAAATTATATCATGACATACTAATACACCATCTTACACACTAATTGTACTTAATTAAAATCGAGGTGTTACAGTATTACGTATTCAATTGTTGTTTGCTCTTTGTTTTTTTTCTCCCTCTTTCACCTCTTAAAAAAACAAAACTTGAAAATACAATAACTTTTTTAAAAAATATTTTTTCATTCCCATAATGATAAAAACCTTATTTCTTACAAAATAGTGGACCCAGACTAGTATATAGTGTATTTTTTAGACTAACACCCATTGTTTTATGAGTAGCGAGGTTGAATATGAGGGCTTAACTTTTTCATTTAAACTCTAATTGAGACATTTTTCTTCCTATGCATTCCAAGCAAAAGAAAGGAACAAATCCCTATCCATATAGTTTATGAAAATGTAACAACCAGGAAAAATCCAAGAATTAATAAATGTGATTAATTAAGGATTTTTTTCATAATTACTCAGTTAAGTGCTTAAGAGAGTACAGTTATGTGTACTGGAATTTTCAGTTTACGGATCACGAATTTGATCAACCTGACCACGACACAGTGTAGATTTTAAAAACTAATTAAAGTGTCTTTAAATATGTTAAATGCAGAAAAAAATAAAGGGGACAAAAATCAGCTTTTTTTCTCTCTACTTTCTCTTTCTACATTTTCTCTCTCTCCTTAAATCTCGGTTAAGATTTCGGCATCTGTTTTTGACACCTCCCGCACCAACAGAAAGCTCTCAACGAGCTGAGTCTAACAGTGTGCCATGCCGCCTGTAACGTAGTCAGAAGAAGGCGCACGCGTCGCCCAAAGTGGCAGAGAAATCTATTTTTGTGACGTGATTTCTCCACCGTCGGACCACCAATCAATGTGATCTTGGTATCTATGGACTCAGCATGAGAAGAGGAACAAGATAGTACCACTCTCCCAACTCAATTTTAGCTAGAAAAGTATGACGAAACAGCCCTGTCGCCACCGTGGAGCCACCGTCGGACCAGCCTTATTCGATGGCGGTGTGGCACACCGTCGGTGCCAAAAGAATCAAACGGTGATGAGGAGTCAGAAGCAGCTTCCAATTTCCCCATATCCCCACCACTCATTGGAGTTTGAAATCTCCGCCGTCAAGCTACCGTGGAGCTCACCGATCTTGCAGCTCTGGCCACCGTTGAGGTCAATTGACCTCACGATTATGTTCAAAAGATGAAGGTGACCAAGACCCCTCACTCAATTCCGTCGTTGACTTAACGATCGTCGGAGAATGAGGAGGTCCATCTGTTGCTATCATCGTGGGCGAAATCGGGTTCATCATTCCCAGTAGTTTTGTGCCAAATTGATGGGACGAAAACACTCAAAGGATTGAAAGGAAGAAATTTGCCTCCTCAATTGCACAAAACGACTACCGATCATTGAAGAACCAAGACCTGCCTCTTAGCACCATCGTGAGGAGGTGGAGCCATCGTTCCATGCTGCGTTGAGCAGCCCCACCATAGGGGAAATGTTCAGGGAGCTACGGGGAGCAAAACCCCTAACTCATTTTCACGGTAGCTCCGTCGAATATAGGAGATCGGAATCTCCATTTTTGCTATCAATGTCGAGCTTCGATCTGCTATGTTAGAGGCCGAATTTGGTGAAATTGACATAGCCATTAGACTTAGAAGGGTCAAATTATAGGGTGTAGGCCCAAGCCCAGCCACCAATAGAGCCCGATTGATGCTGGTCAAAGTCGATCAACGGTCGATCAATGTTGGTCAACGACCACTTTGGGATTTTGTTATCCAGACCTCCGATCGATGATTCAAGACCGCCTCCCCACTCGTTTTGACGCTTTAAACGTGATGGTGACCTTCATTCGAGCTAATTCCACTCTAATGAAAATTGTTTGGTACTGTCTGTATACGGATCGAGGTGATTCAAACTGCGGTATCGGAATCCATGATGATGTTACCAGCAATGTATGATCTCCAGGAAACATTTTTGGCCATTCATGGTAGCTCAAGGTGTACTACAGAGGATGCCTCGCAGACTGTAGATACAGCGAGATACAACTAGACTCGCTTAGTTCAGAGTCTAGGTAAATAGAAATCTCGCCTATAGTATAAACTGTTTTAAAATAAATTGTTTTAAATGCTTTCACAAAAATTTATGAAAATACATGATCAGTGATTGTTACATTGTTTTATGTTAGAATGGGTGTTATGTTATGATTTATTATGTTATGCTATGTCATAATATGATATGCTACGATAATGTTATGATTAATGTGTGATGAATACAATATTTAAATCATAGCTTAGTCACTCTCAAGTTAAGTATGTTTACAATTTACGATTTATGATTTACATAATTGTGATGATATATAGTGCTAAGTCATATTGCATTCACACAATAAGGCAAGTGAAAGTGATAAGAAATGTAATGCTCGTTGTTTTTTTTCTATGGACACTTATGTTAATTTAACGTTAGAATGTGATATTTTAGTGCTATTATTATTTATGTTAAGTAAATTAACATTTTATTTAGTAATATCGCAGATGACGGCATGTGGGATCAATGTGCTTGGGATGTTCATGTCAAAAGTGATTATAAGCTTAAAGTATTTATTTATTTTTTTATGGCTTTCAATTTGCTCTAAATTTATAATCTTTATAATGCTCTAGGGTTATGTATGCCTACAGTTATATTTTTGATGATGACATAAATGTTGTTGCATATTTTCTTATTTTCATAACATTTATAATGGTATGATAATAATTACATATGTAGTATTTTTATTATAATGGCATTAAATAATTGGATAATATAAAATGTCTAAGAGAATAATGTGAAAATTAATATTTTTTTTGGGTTATGGAAGTAAATATTTTTGTTATATATAAGTAATTATATATTATATTATATTATATTATAATATAAGTTTATATTATATTATATTATATTATATATATATATATATTAATATAAGGTTATAAAAGAAAGAAACAGCAATCTACCATGAGGAAAGAAAAAAAAAAGAAAAGAAAAGGAAAAAAAAAAAGGAAAATTGAATTAGATTAAGATTAGGGTTTTCTATACTTATCTAATCTCTTCTCTCTCATAAACCTATAAATATACCTTTAAGCCACCAAAGTCTTCATTCTCTTAATTTTTAGCCAAAGAAATTTCTCTCTTTCTCTAAAATTTTCTTAGACAATCTCTTTTTCTTTTTCATGTTTTCTTCCCTTCTCTCCCGTATTTTTCTGCAACAATTGAATGAAATATTGGGTTTTCACTTAGATAATTCAAGAGAATTAAGAAGAATTGTTTTCGAGGTAAGAAACTCATTCTAGACTATTGTTAAAATTTTGTTTCCTTTGTAATTTGACCCCCATAACTTTGTCTACAAATTTTCAATTACTCTAAAATTTTAGTATGATGTTTATGTATGTTATGTGATATTCCTCAAAGTTTCACTTTATTTGGAATTTTCTATGCTGAGATATTAAATTTTCTTTCTCTGCCACTCATGACCAAACTGTTGTTGATTGGTATTTTGTGCAAAAGTATAGTCCATGTTTAAGGGGCAAACGACCTTTAATTTGGACAAAATTTTACAGAGATATTCATGCATATGTTAAGTTATGATCTGAAAAATTTTGTAGTTATTTGATGAATATTTTATGAGTTCTTGAATTTTCTTTAATATGGGTTTTTATGGCTGTCTATTCAGTAAATACGATACTTCTTGTTTATGTGACCTATTTGTATGGCTAAATAAATTTATTTGCTAATAAGACTTTTTGTAATACTCTATATATATGTTGTTAGGTTGTCTTAGAAATTTTATGGTTAAAGTAATTTTATTTTTAATTATTGAATTTTTGATGCCTTAAGTCTACTTTTCATACGAACACCTGACAGCTGTCATATTTCAGTAAGTTTTGATTTTGTATCTGCACTGTTTATATTTTTCTTATATTTTTTCCAAATACTAGACATCTTAAGCTTTCGTTTGGCTTTTGAATCGCTTGAATCGGAGTTCTCATTAAATAGTTATGATTTTTCAAAATTAACCTTAAAAGCTGTATAATTTTATACAGACCAGCAAATTTAGATTGAATTTTGAGGACTTTTTCTTCATGCAAATTATTATCAAAATATGCATGTAATATATCAAATTCTTTATTTTTGAGTCTAATTTCTAATGCTACTAGTTATGACTGATTTAGAGTTAAGATGAAATTATTATGAATTTTTAAGTGAATAAAGGTCATTCTACCTACTTTTGGGAATTATGCCCTAGATTCATAAATTGTGATTTTGTGCTTCTTGATATTATTACATGATAAGGTGATGTTTAATGATAGTATGAGATGTTTATATATTGCTAATAGTATTGTTAGTGACTTATGGTCAATATAAATGTTTGACATGAACACTCCAAAAGACGAGCACACCGAGAACTGCAGTAACGTCACCAAAATTAAGGTTTAGTAAGCAAGCAAGTACATTCTCACTTGTAACATGATAAAATTTTACGAAAAAGTTTTGAGAATATGTTTTATGATAATTTTTAAGTTTGTTTTTACATGTTGTTTTCTCATGAAAACTCTTGTTGCAACAAGAAAGTTTAACGAATGTTTCAATGATAAGGCATGTTAAAAGTATATCTATATATATGTATCACTTAATTAAGTGTTGCACACCACATGTTTATGTTTATGTTTATGATGTCCCAAAGGTTGGACTTGTCATATTTGGTTTGGGATTAGCTACCCCTCTCCTCTCATAACGGCGCGCCTACAATGATGATGTTTATGGTGCAACATTTGGGCCCCCGAAGATAAAATGAATGAAGTTTTTGATATGGATAATGATGATGAAAGATATGTTCTATATAAAACTGTGCCAAGTGCACTATTATGTTAATGATGATTATGATTATGATGTTTCATAAAGATATTCATAAAATGTTTTATGTTATGAGATAGGAAAGTGTACTTACTAAGCTTTTGCTTACTTAGTTTATAATCATGTTGTAGATAAAGGTAAGAGGACCATGGAATAGGTGGAAGGCGAGGATGGACATGTGGACTATGAACGTTGGATCTGAAATGGAAGAACGCCAAGAAATAATAATTTTTTTAAAATTTGTTTTTATTTCTTTGAATGCTTAAATTTTTGCATTATTAAGTAAAAAGACTTGTTTTACGTTTATTTTGATTTTTCAAAAGTTCAGTTTACCGACCTGTTTAAACAGATTTTAAATTTTGTTTTGAAATTTTGTTTGAATTATGGTTTTGTTAATTTGGCATTAATAAACCATGAAAAAAAAAAGATTTGAAATATTTGGAATATTTTAAAAAAAAAATTGTATGCATGGATTTTGGGATATGCTTATCAAATTGTGTCCAAATTTAAGTGATCTATTTTATCAATAATGATAACAAGGATGAAAGTGACGATTATTGTAACGTCCATAAAGGGGCATTACAAGAAATGTCATACCAGTCTCCTTAATTGTGAGGTATTCAAAGTAAAGTTAAAGATGACCTTAGAGTTTGATGGTCTTAAGTCTTCCACAAGGGAAGTATTATGTTTATGATCTCATGATTAACGATATACGAATACTAAAGTTATAAGATAAAGAAAGTTATGGAACAAAGATAAGAGTTAAAGAAAGAAATAGATGACTATAGGATGTTCATAATTAAGCATAAAACAAGTTGATAAGACAACATAAAATGTTCATGCATATTATTTTTTATTAAAATAATTTTTTCAAATTAAATTTTACGAGAGTGATTTCCTACTTACTGAGCGAAAACTCATTTAAGTATGTTTATGCTGTACGTAAGAAAACCTATCAGTGACATTTGTTGGGCAGTGATAAGCGGTGGATGAATGGTAGAGATGGATGCATACCACTATGGTATGTTTCCATTGCCAGAAGAAAAGGTTATTTTTCAAGATTCAAAATTTTATTTATATTTTGAATTAACATTTATTTGCATATCCAAAGGATGATTTGGACCACAATTCAATTCAACTTAGTTCAAAGTTTTCGTTCAGATTAGAACGTCTACACTAACGCATAGAAGGAGTTTTGCACAATTTTTTTACACCGAACAGTAGAAACTGGCCCAAATCACAATTGTCACTACTCAGGCTTACTCCACTACTTGAGATTACCAAAATTTTAACACAAATCGATAAACAACGTACCTCGTATATCTTGTGAATAGTCATGTCACCGGTTAGATCTTTGACATTAAATCTCAAATACTGAAAATGAGATTTCTTTACAGTTTATATTTTCTTCAACATTGATAAGTGTCTGAAGTTTTTATACAGTTGATATGCCATAGATATAGACTATATACATTTTAGGAAACGTTGGAATTATATTGTAACGTGCTTTTATATCATTGTATTGTATTGAGTATTAAACTTTTAAAAAGAAAAATCTTGATCTCATCCTAGCTCAACTCCAACATCGATCTCGACCCAACAACATGAGAGGGATTATTTATCATGACGGTTTATGGTGGTTATCGACTGTTCTATCCTGACAGATACCAGTTGGTAACCAATATTGACGGTAGATACCAATTGATATTTCGACAAGATACCAATATTAAAGCCGGATTTTTGGCTGGTATCACGGCAAATAAAGACCGGTATTTATAGGACATATTTGGTATTTTAAATATAATAGATGACTTAACCTTGTCATCCTCTGTAAATAACTTTTTCCAACACATAAGTCAATCCAAAGAGTTTGGAGAAATGGTAAGACATAGCATATTTTCTAAACCTAATAGAAACAATCAGTATAATTTAAAATAGTAGAAATAAATTGCATATTTTAAAAATTAAACAGATTTTGATTCATTATTTTCCAAATTACCCTTAATTTTTATTGTTATCCTCAAATGGATATGAAATTTTACTCTCTCTTCCACCGACGTTACCCGCTGCCATTCCCCGTCTCTTGCCGTCGGGCATTGACCGACATCGCTCACACTACCGTAATCAAAATCTGGCGATCTACAAAACCCCAGCAACGGTTTGATGAAACTCGACGACTATGGACTCCAACGACGTCCGGAGATTTGCGACGTTGAGCTACCTTCAGCTCCTCTCTCGATTAACCTTCGCTAATTCTAACCTTGTGATGTCGTCGTTGGGATCTTCGAGGCCATGCACAACACGCCGACGATTGTGCCTGAAGCGAGAGAGAGAAAAGAAAGCTCGCTCTAGCCTCAAGTTGCCCCCAACGAAGCAGCGGCGTCTCCGCCACCTCACCACGATCTTCTCGTCGCTGCCGTACTAGAAAATCAATATCGTCGTCTCGTCGTGCCATCATAGTAGAGAGAGAGAGAGGGAGGGAGAAGAGAGGTTGGTTTTTTTAATTTGGAAGCTTTAGTTTTTTCTCATTTTACGTAATTTGAGGTTGTGATGAATATGATTGTATTAATTTCTAAAATATTTTACTATTAATTTTTACTCGTCTTTTAAAAATGTTTATTATATCCCTCATGGTCCCTAGCTTTTGTGGTGTTCTCGGTCTCATAAAAAAGGGCCCATCACGCGTCAGTCTTGTTAATGGGCCGATGAAGCCTTAAGCCTTCTATGCATAGTTTGGGCTACTTGCTTGGATCCTAACTCGTCTGGCAAATTGCCCTTCTCCTTCACTTTAGTTCATAAACCCTTAATACACTAGGGTTCCTCTGCAACTCGTAAACCACTAAGTCTCACCATGGAAGGCGTAGAAATTGAGGGCGTCCTGACTCTCCCCTTCGACGACATCTCCGGCGACGGCGACTTTTGCACTTCGATCCTCTCCCGACTCGCCGACTCCACGCGCCAGGACCACCAGCGCCTCTGCGCCGTCCTTGGCTCCATGTCGCAGGAGCTCAAGGACCAGAACATGCCGACCACTCCCGTCGCCTACTTCGGCGCCACCTGGTCCTCCCTGGACCGCCTCCTGTCGGAGCCGGAGCCGGCGTGCCACATTGTCGAGGCTCTCGTCACGATTCTCTCCCTCCTACTTCCCAGGATCCCCGTGGCGGTCCTGAGGAAGAAGGGGGATTCGCTCTCCGGACTCTTGGTTCGCGTTCTCCAATCGTCGTCGTTGTCGTTGACGGTCGGCGCTGCGACCTCCGGATTGAAGTGTATCTCGCATCTTATTATCACCAGAGATGCCTCCAATTGGTCGGAGGTTTCTCAGTTGTACGGAGTTTTGTTAGGCTTCACCACTGATTCTCGCCCTCAGGTGAATTTCTCGTTTTCTTTATTCCTTAAGATATTCTCGGTAATTCATGATGATTTCCTTTTATTCTTCTTCTCGTCGTTATCTTAATCATCAAAAAGATGTAGAATTTATCTTATATCGCTGAATTTGTAATACGCGAGCGAATTTTGCTTGCTCGATTGCGTGTTTGAGGGGCTGTCTCGTATTGGTATGGTTATGCTTATGCTTTTAATAAATTATGAGCTTTCAATAGATGTTTGGATATTTTTTGTAGGACCTTAATGGACAAAAATTTTCTGATAAGCAATGCAAGTATTAGAATGAAATTTTCAGTCTTAATTAAGCTCTGATATACGTTCACAAGTTTTTTAAAAAATAAAAATAAATAAATAAATTTATGGCTTCAACCCAAAAAAAAAAAAAAAAAACTTTCTTAAAGTAATGCCAATTGGGTTCTGAACAGGTGAGAAGGCAATCCCAGTTGTGTCTTCGCTGTGTTCTAGAAAAATTTCAAAATACATCTTTGGCGGTGCCTGCAAGCGATGGGCTTACAAGCACATTTAAAAGGTGTTATTTGCTTGATGGGGGGTCAAATGCCAATAGCAATGAGGGAGCCAAGGGAGCCCAGGAGTTGCTTAACATTCTTGACGCTTTAAAAGATTGTCTTCCTCTTATGTCAACGAAGGACACAACTGTTATACTCAAGCACTTCAAAACTCTGCTTGAGGTGCGCCATCCCCCCGTTACGAGGCGCATAACAGATAGTTTGCTTTTACTCTGCCTTAAGCCCAATGCTGTAGTTTCGTCCGAAAAATTGCTCGATATATTATGCTCGCTAGCGCTTTCTGTCTCCATGAATGAGACATCTGTGGACGCCATGACATTCACCGCTCGCTTGCTTGATGTTGGAATGGTCAAAGTTTATTCCCACAATAGAACACTTTGTGTAGTTAAACTCCCTGTTGTGTTCAATGCCCTCAAAGGTGCGTCCCATAGTTTTAGTCCTGTTCTTCTCAACTTTTAAGTTCTTGGATTGATTATACATTAAACAATGTGTTTTGGAAATAATTTTTGAGAATTCAATCTTGTGGCAGATATATTGGCATCTGAACATGAAGAGGCAGTACATTCAGCTGTAAACACATTGAAGAGCCTGACACACGCTTGTATCGATGAAAGCTTGATAATAGAGGGAGTGGATGAGATTAAAAAGGCAAATTTAAGTATGGATTCCAGAAGGTCTGGGCCGACCATCATCGAAAAAGTGTGTGCAACTATGGAGAGCTTAGTTGGTTATCACTACACTGCTGTTTTGGACCTCTCGCTTCAAGTGATTTCATCGATGTTTGATAAATTAGGTATATTATTGCTATTCCTTGTACTTGTACCTTTTTCAGCGTCATGTGGTACATTTTATATTTTCTGTTTCTTTTAAACCCAATTTATTAGTATACCATTTGATGAAGTTTCTCATACAGGGACTGATTCTTCTTATCTAATGAGAGGAACCCTTAAGACCTTGGCAGATATGCAGACATTGTCAGATGAAGATTTCCCTTTTAGGAAACAGGTATCCCCATGTTTCTATTGATTTTTTTTTTTTTTTTGTCAGCTTGTCTACAGTTCAGTTTATACCATTGATTCTCTGTAAGACCTGTGTTACTTTGTCCTCATCTCTCCAACCTCATTGACATACTTTATCATGCAGCTGCATGAGTGCCTTGGATCGGCTCTCGGCGCAATGGGACCTCAAACTTTCTTGGGTCTTCTACCTTTTAACTTGGAAGCTGAAGACCTAACAAAGGTCAACGTTTGGCTCTTTCCAATTCTGAAGCAGCATACCGTTGGTGCCCGTTTAAGCTTTTTTATGGAGATTTTGGATATGGTTAGACAGATGAAGAGGAGATCTGAAGAGGTGTGAAACATTTTCAAATCCTGAGAAAGCTCATTTGTTTGTCCTTTTGTTTATTATGAATAGAGTTTCTTATTATGGGCAGCTTGAGCTACAAGGACGGTTTTATTCTTCTAGAAGCGTGGATTCGCTGGTATACTCTTTATGGTCCTTGTTACCTTCATTTTGCAACTATCCGTTGGATACTGCTGAAAGTTTCAGGGATTTACGGAAAGATTTATGCAGTGCCCTTCATGAAGAGCCTGAGATTCGGGGAATTATATGCTCTAGTTTACAGGTTCTAATTCAACAAAATAAGAAAATCTGCGGAAGTGATAGTCATGCATCTGATCTGGATGATTCTGAAGTAGGTGTTGTCAGACAACGAGTGCTGGCTCATTATACCCCACAGTTAGCAAAAGATAACTTGGGTGCATTGGCGGAATCTGCTCGTGAATTATTGACTGTTTTGTCAAATGTTTTCCTTGAATCTGGTGAAGACGATGGAGGTTCTTTGCAGGTACTCCTATCTCTACATTGCATTCGGTACACTCATTTTGTTTTTTTAACAAGAATTTGGTATTTCAGTTTGGAGCAGATTTTTTTGTGTTCTTTGTGTCGTCACAATCATATGCTGGAGCTTTATTAAATACTCACAGGCTCACTATATTGAGAGTGTGGAGAATATAGATGAGAGAGATTTATTAGATGGATTTTTTGGGTGAAAAAGCAATCTTTAAGAAGTAAATCAGATTGTTGCGTATTCATAACATTTTCTTTTGGAATTTGGCTAACTACTTTTATTCTAATTGCAGTATGCAATAGCGGAGTTTGCTTCAATAGCCGATAAACAAGTTGTATCACAGTTATTTACAAGGACAATGCGAAAGCTTTTGAATGCCACGCAAAAAGCTGGAGAAAAAGTAAAGTCCAAAAAATCTAATTCTATGTCAATCGATGAGTCATTGGAGGAAAGTTCACTCTCAGTTGTAAGGTTGTTTTCATTCCCTTTACGTGGATTGTATTTTTGTCATCTCATATTATTTGTTCAACGTGTTGTACATTTCCTTTTTTTTTTTTAACTTAATTTTTTATGAATGCATTTTGGCGTTCAATTTTTGCATCTTCCTTTAGTCTATAATTTCTGTTTCTTATTTGACCACAGGGGACGGTTACTTGACTTGGCTGTTTCGCTTTTACCTGGCTTAAATACTGAAGAGATCAGCACCTTATTCACC
Organism: Artocarpus hirsutus; assembly: GCA_946598075.1. Classification (NCBI taxonomy): domain Eukaryota; kingdom Viridiplantae; phylum Streptophyta; class Magnoliopsida; order Rosales; family Moraceae; genus Artocarpus; species Artocarpus hirsutus. The sequence continues at coordinate 116,451 of CAMOHE010054161.1, read as the reverse complement.
GCAACAAAGCAGTTGTTTGAGGTTTGTCAATACGTCTGTGTCATCTTGTGGTTTAATTTGATTGTTTATAGGGGGAGCTCTTGTTACGCTTTTGCACTGAAAAGGATGCAGTAACTTATCTCTTCCTGACTGCAGCAGGACGATAATTTTTTACAAAAGAAGGCTTACAAAGTCTTATCACTTATTCTCAAGGTATGCAGAAGCTTTTAAGTTATATGCATCAGAGTGTCACTGATAATTTGCGGTCCTGGTCTCATAATTAGCTACATTTGTTTCATGAGTCAGCCAAATGGTACATAGATACCAATATGCAATTTGTTTTGATATTTTTCTTATTTTATCGAAAGGACTATTAGACGCATTCATTTGCTTTTGGTCAATATTTTGTATGCATTGGGTTCTTTTATTTATTATTATTTAAATTTACTGACTTACGACTCATGGATATCATTCGACTTTTTTTGTGCTCAGACCAATGATAAGTTCCTATCAGAAGAAAAGAATCTCGATGAATCACTTCAACTTATGCTTGAAGCGATGTCTTTATGTCATCTTTCTGCAAAACGACACAGGCTTGATTGTTTGTACTTCCTACTTGTCCATGTTTCCAAGGTAAATGCAAATAGTTTTTCATCAACTTAAAATGCAGTTTTACATGAAATTGTTAACTAATATGTTGATTAAGGTTCACATCTGATAAGTATGCCCGCTATACCTGAAACATTGTCTGTCTTTAGGTTTACACTGAGCAGCGAAGGCATGAGATCTTAGGACTTTTCCTTACAGAAATAATACTTGCACTTAAAGAGGTAATGCTTTCAGTGCTGGAACGTGTTATTTTTTGCTTTCTATAATTGCCACACATATTGAAAAAATGTCTGTTTGTCTCTTTATATATTTATTTGTGCAGCCTAATAAGAAAACAAGAAACAGAGCTTATGAAATTCTCATCGAAATTGGCCATGCTTGGGGAGATGAAGAAAATGGAGGAAAAAAAGAAAACTTGTATCGATTTTTTAACATGGTACTGCTTTTGAGTCTTTTTTTACAGTGTTGAAATATTAATTGTGCAACTCTTGGGATGACCTGCTTTCCTACCCTTAATCCTTTTGGTGGTGATGTTATGCTTCTAATCCTGAAATTAATAATAGAATTTAATACTCCTATGGTCACAGATAGCTGGAGGGCTGGCTGGCGGAACTCCTCATATGATCAGCGGTGCACTTAAAGGCTTGGCTCGCTTGGTTTATGAGTTCTCCGATCTTGTTTCAACTGCTTGCAATTTGCTTCCTTCTGCATTTCTACTAATCCAGAGAAAGAACAGAGAAATAATCAAAGTTTGTTGACTTTCCTTTCTGAGTAGTGACTCAATCACGTTATAGTTAGATATTGAAGATTCATTATCTTTAGTTGTCTTTCCATTGGATATTAGTTTTGCCTATTTGTCCATTCTTTCTAACGCCTTCTCAACTTCTCTAAATATCTCTTCATGGGTTTTTAACGCAGGCTAATTTAGGTTTACTAAAGGTAGTAGTGGCCAAATCAAAAGGCGAAGGATTGCAATTACATTTGAGGAGCATGGTCGAAGGCTTACTGGTGTGGCAAGATGATGGCAAAACACACTTCAAAGCTAAGGTTGGCTTTTTATTCTGCATGTTGTTCTTGATGACGTATGGCTGTGTTTTACTGCACTCGTAATTCAGATTCTTAAGCCATTTTTGGTCAATTTTGAATTTTGCAGATTAAGCTTCTACTGGAAATGCTCATAAAACAATGTGGACTAGATGCTGTTAAGGCTGTGATGCCCGAAGAGCACATGAAACTCCTTACCAATATACGAAAGGTCTGTTAAGATACATGATGTTAGAATTAGTGGGAGTTTCTGTGATTTAATTTTTGAGGAGGCTAATGCTTATGTTAATCATTGCTCAAGTGCAGATAAAGGAACGAAAAGAGAGGAAATTGGCTGCTTCATCTGAGGAAGCTAAATCTCAAGTTTCAAGAGCAACTGCATCCAGGTATTACTGTACTTGTGGCTTGATGTATTTCTACCGAGTTTCCACAAAGCCGCCATCATAATATGCCCTGTTAAAAACCTTGAATTGTGTTGGTTGACTTGGTTGTGGTTTCTTCCATGATATGAATTATGTGATTAAATAGTATACCATAAAATTCTTTTAAAAGGTTCCTGGATTTTCAATTCTAAAATTCTAATAGAGCAATTGTAGCCAAACTATCACACGGTATCACCTTTCGTCGACATAGAAAGAGTGCTTTTAATTCTGTGAGGGGTATGCTTGTCTTGGACTGCTGCTATTGGAATGACAAAGACGCAGAAAATCTACGAACCATTCTCCTTGGTAGTGGTGAATTATATAGTTGTTAAATGAATTTTCCATTTTCATGTCCAATGTGTATTGCTTATTTACTTCAGCCAAGAAATATAAAGGTGGATATGGCTAAAATAGTAACGTAGTATTATGTAATAGTTCTGGAACATCGGTCTAAAGGGTTCCATTTTAGAGTTTATATTTGCACTTTACGTCCCTTGCACGGTTTCATTCTAGAGACACGTGGCTGATTCTGAAAGTTAGCATCCTAGGAAAAGCGATGTATTTAGTTTTTGTTGATTGTTAAATTATTCAAGTCGTTATCTTTTACCCCCTTGTAAGGAGATGCCATTTAGCAACACTCAAGTGGCTGGAGAATATATAATTTGAGTTTGTTCTTGTTTGGATTTGTTCTGAGAGGAAGGTTCTTGCATCTCATTGTAAAGTGAGTTTGCGTCGTGCAAAATTCATGTTGTGTTTGTTTGTTTTATGAATAATCCGTCTAATAGTCATCTCTTCTATGGTCGGAGATTAGTTCGGCGGTCGCTTATGTTGTTTCTTTTTTTAGGCTAAGCAGATGGAACCATACAAAGATATTTTCTGATTTTGGTGATGAAGAAGCGTGGGACAGTGATGGAGACCACATGGATACCCAGACGGTTTCTGGTAGGCGGGGCAAGGTTTCCTCACGGTTAAAATCCAAAGCATCTTCATTGCGGTTAGTTGTAATTTGGTGTTCATAAATTATTGCCGTATAAATTTTATTATTTCGTTTGCTTAAGGCTAGGATAATTTCATTGTTTGTCAATAAAATATTTTTGCTGCTTGACGCTTAACTTGACGCACATTTATTTTATTTCTTCAGGTCCAGGGCTAGAGTGACTAAGAAGTTGCCTGAGCACTTGTTTGACCAAGTAGAAGACGATGAGCCACTCGACCTGCTTGATCGACAAAGAACAAGGTCAGCACTCCGATCGGTTAACTTAAAGCGTAAAAACACATCAGACAATGAGCCCGAATTCGACCCTGACGGGCGCCTGATAATAACTGAAGAAGGAAAGATGAAGATGGAAAAACGGTTTCACTCCGAATCTGATACAGTAAGTGAAGCGGGTAGTCATCTGTCCACGAAGTCCAAGAAAATGCAAAAGCGGCAGAGAACTTCAGACTCTGGGTGGGCTTACACTGGTAGTGAGTATGTTAACAAGAAGGCCAGTGGAGATGTGAAGAAGAAGGACAAGCTTGAACCATTTGCATATTGGCCGCTTGATCGCAAGATGATGAGTTGTAGACCAGAGCATCGGGCGGCTGCAAAGAAGGGGATGGCCAGTGTGGTGAAGATGACAAAGAAGCTTGAAGGTAAGAGCGCTTCGAATTTGCTCTCTGCTGGGGGCTTGAAGTTTAAAAAGAGCCATAAGAAAACCAGCAAGAAGAGAAACAAATAGAGAACCATGTATATTGGATAGTGTGTTCTCAGATAGCTGGAGTCGTCTTGTTTTTAGGCTTATTCCCTTTTAATTCTTTGATTATTACCAGAGTGTATTCCAAGTTTTGACGGTCGTGAATCAAATGGGTGTTTATATATTCTTTTTTTGGGATTTGGTGTGTAATTATTATAATGTCGAAGGAACATGCTATCGATTTTGCGGTTTGTATTGAATAATATTCTTTGAAATCGAGTATACAACAGTTTTGGGAAAATGAGAGAATTACTTGAGGTCAATACATGTTCTTGTTCACTGGTACATGCCTAGTTTTTTTTTTTTTTTTTTTTTTTTTTTTTTGTGTTTAGGTTTATGTTTGGCACATCTATGTTTTAAAATCTTCTGTTGTTAATAAAGCTATTAATCTCCAAATTTTTAATTTTAACAAAATATCTTGAATTTTTGGAGGGTTGTAGAGTGCTTTCAAAATGATGACGATTTGAACGGAACTATTGCGCATGCTACTTGAGTTGGATTGAAGAAGCAGATTAAAATCAGAGGATCAAAATACGTAATGTCACATGTACCAGAGTGATACGGAGATAATTAGACCTCATCCTTTGGAAGGGTTATTTAACTTATATTATGTGTGTTTTAGATTTATTCAAATATTATACTTTCGGTTTCAAATCTTGTCGAATGTCTACCTGTAAATTAAATATAGTACACAAATTTATATATTTTTTTTAAACAATCTTTAATTTTAGCTTAAAAATTACACAAAGTACCCTCACATTGAAAAATAAGAAAACTTTAAAATTTAAAATAACTTTATACTAAGATTTTTAAATAAAAATGTATATAGCACCCCTAAATGGTTGTTTTTATGTGTTTTTGTTTTTATTTTCTTCTCTTTTAAGTTCTAATTTTTTTCTTTTCTACTTAAAGATAATTTAGTTATTAGTTATTTGAAGGCGTAAATTTACATATAAAATCTAATTTAAAGGTATGCATTTGGTGAGATAAAAAACCGAACGTATAATTTTCAAAGTATAGTTTTCAAATAAAGAGCATAAAAAGCTAAATAGCCCTTCTTATGAACTAAGACATTCCTTTTCAAATTTAATTTTATTCAAGGAGATTAATTTATCATCATATTTCATTGAATTTAAGGATAATTTGCCCAATTAGAAGTTTAAGTTGATAAAAAAAAGAAAAGAAAGAAAAGGCCCAACAAAGATGTGTAAAAAAGTTGATTTTCATCTTTTTTAGGTACGTTCAGCTTTAAGGTAACTTGTGAGGGAAAAAGCTAAAAGAAAAAATTCTTTCATGCCTGTGTGTGTGTGTGGTTTTTTCTTTCTTTTTCCAAATTGATATCAATGTAATCAGGCTGTCTACTTGTGTACGAAAAGAGAAACCAAAAATAAAACCAGTATTGTATTAGCAGGACCAACATACAGCTAACATGGACTAGATCTAAAAGCCTAGTATGGCTGCTTTATGAAAATAGGAAAATTTCCAGACAACAATAGGAAGCAGAAAAGTGTTTCCAATTGATAAAAGCATTGTGTGGAGCTCTGAATGTTTTTTTCTCCTTTCCATCCTGGAGGGTTGTCTTTGATACTTTTTTCTCTGGTGATGATCAGCTCAGCTGTCCAACCAACTTTGACTTGCATTCCAAATTTACCCATATTCTCTCTCCCAACAAGTCCCAACCAACGAGAAGATCACATACAAAGGCGTCTAAGATTTCCCTAGCAACTGCAAACACATACCCAAGTTACCATCAAACATCCAATGAGAACCCAATAAACATCACTAACTTTCTAAAGGCTCACATTTCTCTCACATCAAAATAGTCAGCAGGTTAATTTCACGTTTAGTAACGAAAATCCCATTTTAGTCCATGACTGTTAAAACGTCTTAGCATGTGACCCAGAGTTGCTAAGTTGTTTTAAATTAGTCATATGTCTGTCTTATTGTCAAACCTCGACGGTAGGGAAAAGGCATGGCTTTCTTCTTAATAGTAGCAGCCTAACGTGTTAAAAAAAAAAAAAATTGACAAAATTAATTTCTGCTAAATAGCAAACAGTCATCTCATGGCCTTTTTTCGCTGAGATTTTAACAGTTGAATGGATGAGAGAACTAATTTAAGACAAGCTCATGGACCGGAACTCATTCTGGGACGTTTTATACGTCTGGGACCTACATAGGATTTGTCTTATAAATCAGGAACTAAACATGTGAGTAATAGTCAGCAAAAATCTTTCGTCTTTAATTGTTTTCTTGTCCTTCCTCTCGAAAATTGAACATTAATATCAGTAACATGCAGCTTTTACCAGTCAGCCTCTTCAACCCCACTTGGTTTTTTTGTTGCTTGTATGTGACATATAATCAAGTTCCTTTGCTAAAGGAAAGGACATGGTTTAAGGACATACCTTAAGCGTCATTACGTCCAGGTAGAGTAGCCCGTTGGGTCTGTTTCATTGATAAGGGGAAAAAAGGATTGAGGAGTTGTGGCCGCCAAAACCAAATGAATTCGACAGTGCCACTTTAACGTTCAGTCTCTCTTTTTTCGGCCCCAAAAGCAAACTCCTGTCCTGTAATTTTGGAAGACTTAGATAATCCAAAGAACTACACTCTAAATTGGATCCCTCTAAAATTTAATTTTTTTTGGAAAAACGTCCTTTAATTGTGTTATTTTTGCCAAAAACATGCAAGGTAAGTATCCAAACTTTGTTGAATTTTTGTTTGTTGAATTTTTGTTTAGTGGCGGTGTCAAAAATTATTAAATGGTCATACATTTCATCAAAATAAAAGTCGTATATAGCCACATACCACGCCGTCATCTGGGTTTTCCAAGTTGATATTTGGATGAACCCATCCCGTCCGTATTGCCTGTAAAAAGAAACAGACATATTACATGTCAAAAAAGCCCACATGCCAGTGTTAACCTTGCACTTGTCCAACAAAAAAGGTCAAACGATTATTCTTCAAAGTTAAAATTAATATATAATAATACCTGCACTGTCGCAACGGCTTCCACGGCGCCAGCCGCTCCAAGAAGATGACCGATCATGGATTTTGTTGAGTTTAACCGTAACTGCAAGAACCAGGTAGAGATTTTTTTTATGGTCTCATGTTGGGAATTCACAGTTGAATTATATAATTGCAGTGAAGTTACCTCGGGATTCTGGCCAAAACAATGAACAAGAGCGTTATACTCCTTAATGTCTCCGGCTGGCGTGGACGTAGCATGTGCATTAATGTAATTCACATCTTCTTTAGATACCCCAGTTTGGGCTAATGCCTTCTCTATGCAGAGTTTAACACCAGCACCTAGTGTAAATACGAAAGAAACATCAGAAACAAGAATCTAGAAAATAAGTAAAGAATTGACATCTCCAGCAAGTTTTTCCTATAAAGCAACCACGAAAATTATGATAACAATAAACGGCAGTAATACAGCATTGAAAAGATATTTTGGGGTCTTTCAGAGCACGCATACACATGCTCAATAAGTCATCACAATAGAGGGTTGTAATTTTCGAAGACAGCAAAATTACCGTCAGGATGCGGTTCAGTCATGTGATAAGCATCACACGTGAAGCTTCCACCAAGAAATTCTGCATAGATAGTTGCACCTCTCCTCTACAAAACCAGAAAGCATTGATCGATTGCATTACTCAACAGACATAAAACTAGAAAAAAGGTATTTGTGAGACCGGATATGTAGAAGCAGCTGAATACAATATAACCAAAAATCACGATAAAAATCAACCAATATTCCAACATATATAGGCAATAGCAGGTGAGATTACGAAAACCTATAACCAAATATGGAGCAAGGAACTGCACGGACAGACAAAAGGTATTATTAATATGTCTTTATTGTGTTGAACTGAAATACCTTGGCATGCTCTAATTCTTCTAGAAGAAGAACCCCAGCGCCTTCTCCCATAACAAATCCGTCGCGGTTCTGTTCAATGACAAAGACCGCACATCATAAGGAACGAAAAACATAAGTACAAAGAAGAACCAGGGTAAGCATTTCTTTTCCGAACAAGCATAGGTTTTTTTTTTTTTTTTAATTGAAAAGAACTGTAAACAGCCGAGAAAATCAGATGTCAAGATTTATATTTCTGCATTATAATTTCTTTTTCAAAATAAACAATGAAATAACACGTTGATCTTAGTCATGCTTTCTTAAAAACATATAGAGCAGATAAACTACATGATGCATAACAATGGGTAATTTCCTGACAATACTTCAGGAAACGTATTTTGCAACAACCGAAAATTTCAATTTGTCAAATGCTAAATTTTAATTTTGCTTGTCTTACTGATATTTAAACAATCCTTATCTGCAGCCACTCCTAAGGGGAAAAAATTAAAAACACACTTAAGGAGAAAGGTTATTTATAACATTACAATGTCCCAAGGACGTGAAGCTTTAGTTGGATCATTGTTCCGCTCCGAAAGTGCTCGGCAAGCCACAAAGCCACCCAGGCCTGTACCAATTGTTGATATTAGTTAACATAATAACAATAATTGAAAATTGCATGCATTCCATGCTTATTGGAGCCGACCCAAATGCAATTGCAAAGGAAAAGAAAGAAAAAAAGTTACCAATAGGTATAATTGCTGCATCTGAGCCACCACAGAGCATCACGTTCTGCACAGAATTTTAAAAATGCATTCACTGAATTAAAATTTTAATGCTATGAAGGTTCATATATTGCAAGTATCTTATTTCTTCTTTTTCTTTCTTCTCAAAGTCATTCATTTTAAAGTCCTTCTTAGACTTGCATATAAATCCAATTTTCAATAAAGATAAAGCAGCAAAACTGAAACTCTTACAGCTTCGCCTCTAACGATGTGGTTTGCTGCATTCATAATACAAAAGTTGCTTGTGGCACAAGCGGTAGAGATAGAATAATTTGGGCCCATCCAACCCTGCAATTTAACGAGTACAAGATCGCAATTTAGTCCATATAAAATATTTTGATACCCACCAGGTACAGCATGGTAACGGAACAGTGTCAGAGTTTGAGCTTTACCAAATCCATCGCAAGCATGGCAGAACCCATATTGGTAGTTGCAAAAGGTACACAGAAAGGATTCATCTTCCTGTATGAAATCCTCAAAGCTTCAATTGCATCATTAAAAACCTGTTTAAATACACAAAATTAAAAATAAAATAAAATAAAATGAACTGCTATATTAGTTTGACAAGTTAAAAAAGGAGTAACTGCATCCTCGTATTGTTTGCAGGTCATCTACCTCAGAATGGACCTTTATAATCTAATAATTTTACTTTTCTAGGAGAGTTTCTTAGATGATCCTATTTAAATTAAAAAAGAGACATATGTACGTTACTTAACAAGCAAAATTCAATATTAAATTTAAAGCACAATCAGGGCTTATTTTTGGAACATACATTTTCCTACGTTTACAAACCAAACAAACAACATATGGGACAGGGTCTTGAAGATTTAACGACTTCCTTGTTGCACATTAGGTTAAAGATTAGTCCAACTCAAACTAATTCTTCATTTTCATTGTGTATCGTAAAACCACAGAGATAATAAGCTTACCTTTAGGCCACCCATTGCCGAGCCAATCAAAACTCCGCATTTAGTTCTATCTAGTTCATTCATTACATCTTCTGTAATTCCACCATCAGCCAAGGCTTTCTTGCCAGCAGTAAGCAAGTAAAGCATAAATTTGTCCATCCTCTTGGATAGTTTAGGCGCAACCCATCCATCAGTTGAGAAAGACTTGATCTCTCCTGCAATTCTCTGAAGAAAACAAAACATAATCAGAAGAAAACATTGAGCAATCAGTAACTAAAGACGTGGGTATGGTGGTGCAATTTACCGTCGGGAATTGGGCACAATCAAAAGTCTCTATCTCACTAATGCCACTGACACCCTCAAGCAAATTGTTGTAGAAGACATCTGGATCATGCCCGAGTGGCGTCACCACGCCCATCCCTGTCACAACTACTCGCCTCTGCTTCAATAATGGTTTCTTCTTTGTCCTCACTTCCTCGGCAGGTTGCACAGCTACAGCAACGGTCATCCCTGAAATTGGACGGCGAAAAAGAAGAAACATAGACAAGCGAATGGGTCAGCTTCTACGTTGCCACTAATAATAATAATAATAATAATAATTCTCTCAAGGATAAGTAACTTCTAAACCATCTCCTTTTAAGAACATATTTATACCCACACACACACACACACATATATTTGCATGCCAAGCAAACCAATTTAATTGTCAACAAAGCTTTACCGGATAAGATAAACTACCAAGAAAACTGAAAAAAAAAAAAAAAATCAGCTTAATTCATACCACATCATTAGAACTTGAATAAAAATTGGTGGGTTTTTGTTAACATGTCGTGGGTTTTTGCCGAACATCGTGTCATGTATTTATAGCAGGCAAGCCCATGCTCCCATCAATTAAAAAAAAAAAAAAGGATTCTTGAGAATCTTTGTTCCCATAACCCACTGCCCAGATTACCATGACGACCAAAATAAATACACAAACAAAAAAAATCAAATAATGCAGTAAAAAAAAAATTACCTTCGTCTCAAAAAATACATAAAAACAATGCTATTTTCGCCAAGGCCAACAATAACAAATGAATACATTCCACTGATCTCTATGCAACCAAATGAAATGTAAATGGAGTCAAGATGCAGACCACATATCAATTAAAAAAAAATGAAATTATTGTTACAGTTTCAATGTATAACTGAGAGTGTAGTAAAAAACCAGAACGCCCAAGAAAACAAACAACCTGAAAAACTCTCAAATGTCAGAAACCACATAAACAAAAAGACAAAAAAACAAAGATAAAAACTTGGGTTCGCAGCAGTTGAAAACCAGCAGAAAACCCCATAAACACGAATTACCAGAACGATTAGCTCGATGAATCCGCCTCTGCCTGTGATTAGAGGAGCCGATTTTGGATCTGAAGAGCGACGATAATCCATTGCAGCCCATGGAAGAGAGTCCATTGGATTTATAGTACTCATTACAGGGCTCGAAGGCGAGGCAAGAGCTCATCAAGCCCTGAATGCTCGATCCACAAATGGACGGAATCAACCCTGTCTTGAATTCTGCCGCGGACGAGGCTGAGATTCTCCGCCTCCGGGCCCACCGGTTGAGCCTCGACGGCGCGGAGGGGCGTTCGCCGCCGCACGTGACCGACATGCAAGCCGCCACCAGCCATGTGCAGAGCGGAGATGCAACTGAGGAAGCCGCCGCCATTTTTCGGAGAAAATTAAGATAAAAGCCCAAAGATGGTCGTGAAATCGAAATACCCAAATGAAAAAAAAAAATTGATTCTTATCGAAATCTTTTCAGTCGGCAATGCAGAGAAGAAGCTCAAAATGGCAAAGAAGCAGAAAAGGGTAAAGAAGAAAGGAAAGGACTGGAAGGTCGTCGCATTCGATCTCTCTCTCTCTCTCTCTAAAAGCACACAAACTCTAACTCTCTCTCTGTTTCTCTTCTCTGCTTCTTTCTCTCCCTTATATTGTTTCTCTCTCTAAATTTGACAAGTTTTGTCTTTTTTTTTTTTTTGTATATCTATTTGAAACGGTTGAAGAAGCCTAGTTTTGGGCAATCTGGGACTATCCTCAGAAGTGAACGCCAAGTGCTCTCCCCCACAATGTGTTTTTCTTTTCTTTTTTTGTTTCGGAGACACGCAGACTAAAATACAAATGCGTGCAACGAATATGCAAAAGATCTCTGACCATGATAATTACGTATTTCCTAAATATAATAAATATTTTAATAAACAAATCGTTGAGTTTTATAATATAATATAAAAACGATCCCTCTATATATATATATATATATATATTTCTGAGAATGGATCATAAGAGTGCTCACATTCAGACTATTTTTTTAATTATAAACAGTATAAAATTTTTATATGTTATAATAACAATAAAAAAAATCACTATAGTGTAAAGCTTTCATACACTACAATAAAAATAGTTTTAACTAACAACTGTAAGCAATGAGAATGGATCCCTAAATATGTTTCACATATAAACAATATAAAACTTTCAATGCTACAGTCTCGAAACTTTTAACTCCCATTTCAAAATTCACAAATAAAATAGGAAATGCTTCTTAAAAAATAGAGTCGGAATCTGAAATTTACATCATATAGTGAAGTCAAATGTGAGATTATTGTTGATGCACATGTGTAGCTAATGCTATCCTACTTTCAGAGTATAAAAATTAAGTATGTTTTTCATATCAAATTAGGTCGTAATTATAACGAATAATGTAGTATAATGAGAAGTAGAAATAGAAATTTGTTATGATCAAAGGAACATATTCATTTCAACAAAGTCTGTCCTTAATATATGAAAAGGAAAAAGGGAATAAATCAGTGATTGTTTTTTAGATTGAATTTTCAGTTGAGATTTGAAATAGTTTCGATTTCACTTTTTGTTCTCGCTTCTGGCAACAATGCTTTGGATTCAGGACTTTTACAGGGTGTTTGGCATAGTGATACGAATCATTGGTTAAAACTATTTTTACTATACCATGTAAGAGCTTTACATTATAGCCTCTTTTTTTTTTATTATTATAACATGTAAAAGCTTTAAACTTTTATAACTAAAATAATAATCTAGACTGCACGATACCAAACACTCTATTAATGTCTCAGTTCATGTCTATTTAGCACATAGGGGAACCCAGCCTTAACATCCTGTCCTCGCTATCTTTCTGCAGCAGCATCCGGAGCAAGAACTAGTGGTCCAAGACTTTAAAACGTTTATCTTATGCTAGTGAATTTATTAAAAAGAGGGTGACATTTTAGATACATTTACATTCATTGCTTAAGTACCTAGGCTCCCGGAGGGGGCAGGGGGTGGAGATGTAAAACAAAATTACCAATTTGACCCTTGTTTCAGGAATAAGTGACTTCAACAGTCTACTCTATAAGGCCCTAGGGCTTTCAATCAGAATTGCCTCTAGAGTATTTCTAAATTTATGTCTAAACACAGATTGAGCCACAATCCCAAATTAATTGTTTATCAGTTGCCATTGAGCTTTACACAAACACTATTGTCCTTATATTTTAATAATGGTTTACCAGCAGCCAGAGATCATAGGAAAATAAATAACCCCAAAATAGTTGTTTGGCCATCTAGTAATTCCTAACACGTGAAAAGACAGTAATGCCCATGCCTTTGTATTTATTGGAAATATAAAAAAGCCACATACAATATTATTACAACTATGTATGGGTAAAATGTATCAATGTATTTATAAAAATGGGTTTTTCTTTTCTTTTCTTTTCTTTTCTTTTGAGATAAAACATGGGTTTTTCAGTTGCGCGTAAAATTCATATTACACCTATATATATCACCCTCCCCTTTGAATTGCTTTAAACGGCATCTTCTTCTTCTTCTTTTTTTGTTCGTTAATTAATTGTTTTAAATAGTATTTAATTTGTTTACAGGTTGTAATCAAAAACCATTTTCAATGCGGTAACCTCTTATATTTTTTCTATTTATGCCGAAAATATTTATTTGCTTATGATTTTTTTGGTAAGAATTTAATTTCTTATATTTTTTGTTAAATTTTTATATTTAGTTTCTTACATTGTTATAACTTGTTAGTAGATGATGCATTTGTAAACAGCAATTCAGCAAGCTATGCTGGAATCAAGGGGTAACGTAAGCATGTAAACATTTTAGTTAAAAAAAATGTATAACTTGTAGTTTGTACTTTAATTTATGTTCTAAAATTGAGCATTCTTTTGATCTTAAAAAAAAAAAAAGAGAGAGAAAAACGGAGCACTCGTATTTAACCTTATAGGCTTAACACCCTATTATTCACAAGATTGTGGGTCCTAATCTAAAAATAAACTATTGTGGCTTATTCTTTTGTAAATGATGGGGTTTTAACTCTATGATGATGAACGTGATTGTTCGTTAAAATTTATACTTTTTAGGGTTAAAATCTAATTTTGATAACTTACAAATAAACATATAATCAAATACTAATTAACAGATTACTCTTTATTGTTTAGTTATAGATTTATCTACAAGCGATAAAGAGTAAAGTCGTTAATTTAAATGTCAAAATTAATTATTAATCCAAAAAAGATACAAGTTTAATAGAGTCTTTGGTATCCTCAGTTTCAAACAAAATTTTTAATTATTACAGTGTAAAGTTCTTACATGCTACAATATCAAAAAAAATATAAGTTATAATATAAAGTTTTCAAATGCAGTAATGGTTTGAACAAAAATTGATTCAACCATCCAAAACACCCAATTAACATGAATTTGAAATCAAATTGAAATTACAATATTGGCAGCGTCAAAATAAATAATATGCATGTTTCAAAAAGAATACATAATAGTTAAAAAAGAGTTAATTACATAATTATTCCTTATAGTTTTAACTATTTTTTAGTTTATCTATCTATTTTTATAACTACAAAGGTATCCTTTAATTTCAATTTTATACATATAAATAAAAAAAATTAGGCAAAACGACATAATTACTTTTAAACAGTTGTAAAAAATATCTCGTGGAAATAAAAAGATAAAAACTCTTAAAACAAAACATCAAATTTTAAGAAAAAGTTCTTAAGTTTTATAACTTTTTAAGTGTTAAAATATTTCTAAAAAAGTTTCTTAAGAAGAAAAATATATTTTAAAAATAAACTCGTTCTAATCAAAGATCCTTTGTTTTATCTTTATATTTTTTTTGTCCAAAAAGTCTACAAGGGATGAAATAGAAACAAGTTTTTTAAATTTAAAGAATATCTTTGTAGTTTCTTAAAACAGAGAGATAAATTGAGAAATAGTTAAAACTAGAAAGTATAAATATGTGATTAACTCTTAAAAAAATATATAATATGCATCTTTTAATAAAGGGTTTTTATCATTTTGGTCTATGTATTTTTTTTTAACAAAATCACATATGTACCCTGATATTTAGAAAATATTAAAATGGTATGTTATAGTTTTTAAAAATATCAGTTTGGTATACTGAGTTTTTTTTTTTTTTCTTTTTACCCTTTCAATAATGAACCTCGATTTAATTGTGTAAACCAATAGTAAATTAAAACACAAGATCAAATAAAACTCATTAAAGAAAAGCATATATGCGAATTTATTTTTTTTGTATTATTTGTATTTATTTTCTTTTATAATTTTACAAAAATTTATGGTTTGTTAATAAAAGAGCAAGTTGAAAATTTTATATCAAAAAACACAAATTTAAAGTACCAAAATAATATTTTTAAAAATTTTATGATACCATTTTGATATTTTTAAAGCAATAAAATACCAATATAAGTTTTTCTAAAACCCAATATACTAAAATAATAGTATCCCTTTAATAGACTGAAACTTCAAGAGAGAATAAAATAGTAAATAACCCTTTTTTAAGTAATAACACTATTGGTTGCAGATGCCTTGTTGAGAAGCACACTGCCAACCAAATAAAGCCTATTAATAAATTATTAACAGCCCACTAACAAGCATTCGTGTGTAACTTCAATTTTAATTAAGGTTTTAAGTTTAAGAATTATAACATATAAAAATTTTATATTGTAATAATTGTTTGTTTTACATTGTAGTAACTTTTACTTTTTACTGTAACTATTAAGAATTTTATACTATTCACAACATTTAGTCCCTGTTTGGTTTTGTTCTTAGGATTTTTGGAAATATATTTTTTGGGACAAAAATTTTAAAAAAACTCTTAGCATAATTGAAAAAAAAATTCATTTTTTAAAACAAAACATTTTCACTTATTTTAAAAACAATACCAAATGGCCCCTTAATATTAAAATATTAAAACATTTTTTTTTTTGTTTTTAAACTTGGGGGGATTAATTTGAACTCTTCACATGTAAGTGAAGTCGAGTATGGTTTTATCGTTAGGCTACATCTCCAACAAAAAAAAAAACTATTTTTTGGGTATTGAAAAACTGTTTTGAGTTAAAAAAAAATCTCATGTGTCCTTATTCATGTTTGAAATTAACATGCACCATAAATCAATGTTAGATCACACTTTCTTTATAAATCTATAGCAGTACCTTTTTCTTCCAGAAATCAATGGCTAGATTACTTGCATCACTCAATTCTTAAAAAAAAAAAATTATAGAATTACTGAATTGCCCTTATTTATTTATTTGGCCAATAATTGACTCTAAAACCAGCGAAATAAATATTTTTTTTCTTTTTCTTTAATTTTATACAAACATTTTTTTAAAAGCAATTTTATTTAACTATATGGTTATAATCTCGTCACTAATAAAATAACAAAACTCAATATAAAAATATACTATATTTTAGATTGTAACTCACAATTTTATAGTTAATAGGTTATAACCGTGGCAACGAAAAGCACGTGTAAGCTGCTCTATCAAATCATGATACCCGTTTTTTATTTTTTTTAGTGTTGTGTATGTGTGCCTGAAACCGTTGAAATAGGGCTGGCTTCGTTTATAATTTTTGAACAGCAAATACCAGAAAGTATATCTAATTCTATTTTTTAACAGGAAAAAAGAAAAGATCTTCTTTTAAGTTGATTTGGATAAAATTGAATGTACCCATCACATGCCAATACATTATCGTAACAAATTAATAATGTTCTTAAATATTCAAGCCCAAAGAAAAAAAGAAAAAGAAAAGAACATATAAGTTCACAAAAGAACTCATCCTTTCTTCTTGTTATGTGATTATACAAGACAAATATTGCCCATCTTGCTTTGAAATCCAACAAAGAGCTACACGAGTGGGAATGTGTCTTTTTTTGTTTTTTTTCACATAATATTTGTTTTCGGGTTGTGTCGTACGCAACTAGATCATGATATGACATGGGATTCACAACATTTTTGCTTCATGGGTTAGTCAGAATATGCAATTCAGCTTTTTTCTTTCACTTTTGCCCCTCACGCAGCATCCATGACTAATATATGTGAAAACCATTTCGGTATTTTGGTTACTTGACTTCCACGCGGCCATGCAACTAATAAGGTTATCTGCTTATTTTTGCCTTTGCTGCGTGCGTAAGTGATGGAGCTAGAAATTTTTGTTAGAGAGGATTAATATTGAGAAAACAGTCAATATACTGTATATTTAATCTTTTAGAGGGGCTTTTTTGTAATTTTTAGTATATTATGTATGCATGCTTATGCATACATATAGGGAAAAAATTTGAGGGGGCTTGACAATACCTTCCCTCCGCATATACTACTTCGAAAATATCAACGTTATTTAGTATTAGTACTATGGTTAAATTTTGTGTCCCTATTAGGAGAATATTCTAAGGTATATAAGGTAACATAGTTTCATGTCAAATTATGTGATAAATAATCATGTGAAATTGTTTCTTATTATATATATAGACCGTGTATAGTGATTTTCTCTTTCTAGCAATATATAGCATATTTGCTTTATAGGTTCGAATTTAAAGTTTGAACAAAATTACGAAATTTTATATGAGAAAACGTAGTATCACAAAAGATTTCAATTGTAGCATGTAAAATAGACGTGACAATAGTTTCTGATAAGATATAATTAGCGTCTATATTAATTAAAAAGAAAAACTATGACGTCCGATTAATTGATTTGGATGGCGGAGTCTATAGTTTTGTTTTCGTTTTGTGTTCAAATTTTTAAGGGAAAAAAAAAAAACACAACTTTTTTGGCAAAACAATTCAAAAGTGATATCTCTTAATGATTGCAACCTCTTGTCCATTTCGACATATGGGCAAGCTTGTCAAGTTGCTTCAAACCTGAAAGAAGTGAACAACCTTAATATATTATTAAGATTTGTATCGAAAAAAGAAGCCATGTTGTAAAAATAGGAAATATTGGAGGGGTTTGGAAAAAAGAATAGGAAATATGATTTACCCTATAATTTATTAGGAACTGTACTGTAAAACAAAAGTCAGATCTTTTAATTTTGATGTTAGCAACATGGATATTCATGCTGCTTCTTGAAGTACTTTTGATTATTAGCAAGTTATCCTCTAAATTTTCAATTTTGAAAAATTACATCTTGAATATAACAAAGTATTAAGGAGTGCCCTAGATTGTTGAGGGTTGTTATAATTTGAACCAAAACTTGCTCGTATATATTCTACGAGCTCATTTGAAGAAAAATACTAAAATTTTAGATGATGATCGAGCATGTCATGTGAAATAAAAATTTAAGGGTATTTTGTAAAATTTTATTAAATTCAAAAGTAATTTTATAATTTAAGGTTTATACAGCAACTTCCAATTTAATCAAAATTAGGGACAAAATCATAGAAAAAAAAAATCTTTTTTAAAAGGAAAAAACAATTTGACAAATGCGTATCATTTTTTTTTTTTGGTGAAATAAAGATTAATTAGAAGGGCCAAAGGCTAGCAAAACACATAATTAAAGGAACAAAGCCAAGCCATATACAGACAACCATAAACAAAAAGAAAAGTCCCATAACTATTAAAAACTAGCAACTAGTTTCGAAGGAGCCTCACACCTAGCAACACCCTCTTAGCCCAACGAAATAATCTATGTACTGCAACAATTCTTGGGGCCAGTTTAATAATGTTTTCAAAATAGGTGAAAATGGTTTTATTTTCAAAAATGAGAATTTTTTAAGAATTATATTGAGAATATTTTTAAAATTTTTGCTTCAAAAAACATGTAAAACATTTCAAAAAACTCTCAAAACAATACCGAATGAGGCCTCGATGTCTTTGTGTCCAATGAAACTCACATGACAAGATCTCAAGCAGACAAATAGGGCACCCTCTCACTAATATAGATGTCCCACGCACCATGTACAAGACCCTTGATCTCAAGACTCAAAGAAGAGCACGATTTATGAATCTGAAGATGGAAAAATGTGGGGGAACCACGTCTGACGGTTATCACCATGAGAAGAGTCCTATAAATAAGAGAAAGATAAGACCGAGTAAGGATTCTTCTAGCAGACTTTTCTTGCTCTTGTTTACCTTTTATTTGAGTGAATTTATAAAAGCGATTTTGAATGTGCATCCCACAAATTCAACAGCTACATTGAGCCGAATCATTCTAAATTCTTGTATTCTTCTTTTTATTTTAGATCATATTTTGTATATATTTATGGTTGGTTGATTTTTCTCGATTTTGGATCTCAATAAAAAGATTCGGTTTCTCCAAAATTGGCTAATTTTTATCCGTCAACTATTAACCGTTATTAAATTCATTGAAAAAAAAAATCTAGCGTATGTGTCTAGCATTTCTTTTTTCCAACTTTGTATTCTATGCATAGAACTACCCAACTTCAAAACAAAATGAGGTTGGCCTGCACCAAATATGAATTGAGATTTAACTATCCAGGAAGCATGTGATCACATACAACGTAATACCCTGTAAGACTTGAATAATATTATTTGTCCCTATGATAAGGTTACAACCTCATCCTCTTACAAATGATATGTCCCATTTGTAGACCTATCTGGGTCCCAAAGGACCTATCTCTTGTGAGAGGATGTGGCTATAACCCTACAAGATTGTGCAACATTTTTCAAATGATTTAGCTTTGGCAACTTCTGCCTTACACATGGAAGTATTTGGCTATCTGCAAATCATTTATTTGCTATGTTTGGATTTTGAAAGAGAAATACTCTTTTTTGAGTTAGGGGTCAAATAACAAGAATCCAATTTTGTGTCTCGAATGATGTTTAATCGATCAAAATAAGCCACGACATTTAAAAAATTTGAAATGTTGTTTAACTAATTTGTACATGTTTTTTATTGAATCACATATCGTAATAATCAAACGCTATTTAAAACATCCAACATTGGATATATAATCTCATTCGGTAACAAGGACCACTCAAAACACTGCACATGCTAATCAAACAGTTTGCAAATATATATGAAGGAATTTGATAACGCAATAAATGTATAGTCTAAAATTTACAAATTTTCACTTTTCTCTCCTATACTCTTTTTTTTTTTTTTTTCAATGAGAATATCTTTATTCACAAAACACGTGATGGACAATAATTAATAATTCAAAAATAGTGTTCCTTTGACAAAACATAATTTCAAGCAAATTGGGGACCTTTTGAACATTTCAGCAAAGTAATAGTACGTAATGCTGAAAGTTTTGCCCATGAGCTTCTCAAAGTATAGTAAAACTTTCTATATATATATATATACATATATATATATATATATGTATATATGGAAAGTTTTTTGTAATGACATCTCGTGAAACTCTCTATATTATGAATGCCGGCATATTTAACACTTACCATGCCGTTAATAGAATGTGAATAGAATGTTAGGATTTGTCAATTTAAAAATGTTGGTGAAAAAAATTTAAACAACTCATACTGATTATTTTAAAAAATTAATATGAGTGGTAATATAATACAATTTTGTAAAACATTATTTTTACGACATGAATAAACACACATTTTAAAAATATAGCATACTATGTAATTTTTTTAAGAACATAGAATTGTAAAGTATCTCCTTATTTTGTGCTGTTGCACGGAAATATTTTTGTATTTTATCATATTTGAGAAGTAAAATAACCATATCAGGCAGAATTTTTTTTTCAAGGAAATGTTTATTGGGTAGATTTTAATGGGTTTTTTTTTTACTGCTTTAAACACATTATAATTACATTGTATTATCAAAGTGGTGACATTATAATTACATTCCACCGCCAAGTGTCATTGTAAGGGGTGTTAGTTGTTACTTATCCCTTTTTTTATTCCTCAAATACAAATCTACTAAAAGAATATAACAAAAATAAAATACAAATTATTTTATGTGACACCACATGATAATAAATTATTACATTCTTTATTTGCATCCTTCTTAGATAAACATTAACGATCCACAATTTCGTATCTTAGAACAATACGGGTATTGCCAAAGGGCAGCAACTACAGAAGAAAACTTCAACATATTTTTTTCACTAGTTAAATTATACTTTTAGCCCTACATCATAGTTTCAAGCAAAAAATAAAAAATAAAATAACTATACATCATAGAACTATCTCAAAATATAAAATAATATATATAAATAAATCATAGAACAAATTAACAAATTCCTGCCTAACACAAAATGTAGAAAAACTAGCGAACAAAAGCAAACAACCAATTCCATGACAATGCTGCATGTGTTTATAACATAATTGGAACTAAAATACTACAAGAATTTTATACTTTAACAAATTTTTTTATATTATAATATGTGAAAGTTTTATACTCTGACAATTAGAACTTAACACAAAATGTAGAAAAACTAGCGAACAAAAGCATACAACCAAATTCTATGACAATGCTGCACGTGTTTATAATATAATTGAAACTAAAATACTACAAGAATTTTATATTTTAACAAAATTTTTTATATTATAATACGTGAAAGTTTTATACTTTGACAATTAGAACTATTAAGCTCCAACTAGGTTTGTCACTGCCTAAATTATTACAATTATCTGGGTAAGCGTGTCCAATGTACCAGCCATGACAATGCTGCATTATTTTCAGGATATTTCAACCCAAAACTCAAAAAATTATTCATTGGAGGATGACAATCAACCTTCATATGTAGCAGGAGTTGGGTTATTTGCACAGCAAAAAGCAAGAGTTAGAGTACAACAAAGTTCTTTCACTGAAGCGGGGGGCAAAAATAAAAAATAAAAAAAATAGTACAACAAGTTCTGACTTCGTATCCAAAAAATAATAATGATAATAATAAATAAAGTTTTAGTC
>CAMOHE010054161.1:33736-93626 GCA_946598075.1 Artocarpus hirsutus | reverse complement strand
AAAATAAAATAACTATACATCATAGAACTATCTCAAAATATAAAATAATATATATAAATAAATCATAGAACAAATTAACAAATTCCTGCCTAACACAAAATGTAGAAAAACTAGCGAACAAAAGCAAACAACCAATTCCATGACAATGCTGCATGTGTTTATAACATAATTGAAACTAAAATACTACAAGAATTTTATACTTTAACAAATTTTTTTATATTATAATATGTGAAAGTTTTATACTCTGACAATTAGAACTTAACACAAAATGTAGAAAAACTAGCGAACAAAAGCATACAACCAAATTCCATGACAATGCTGCACGTGTTTATAATATAATTGAAACTAAAATACTACAAAAATTTTATACTTTTACAAATTTTTTTATGTTATAATATGTGAAAGTTTTATATTTGACAATTAAAACTATTAAGCTCCAACTAAGTTTGTCACCGCCTAAATAATTACAATTTTCTGGGTAAGCGTGTCCAATATACCAGCCATGACAATGCTGCATTATTTTCAGGATATTTCAACCCAAAACTCAAAAAATTATTCATTGGAGGATGACAATCAACCTTAATATGTGGCAGGAGTTGGGTTATTTGCAGAGCAAAAAGCAAGAGTTAGGAGTACAACAAAGTTCTTTCACTGAAGCGGGGGGCAAAAATAAAAAATAAAAAAAATAGTACAACAAGTTCTGACTTCGTATCCAAAAAATAATAATGATAATAATAAATAAAGTTTTAGTCCAAAAAAAAAAAAAAAAGCACAACGATTGCGCATAGGAAATTCTACGTTGGTACTCTATTATTGGGCTTATTAAAAAGCTATTCAAGCAGACGATTCACATAATACTTCAGTTGAGACCAAAAATCATAGAGCGCAGTTATTTGTCCCGACCAAGTTTTGACGGAAGAAAAAATTGTAATACGTGATTAAATTATTGTTATAAAATTAAAATTTAATATAATATTTAAAATATTTTAAAAGTTTTTAATAATATAGTAATTATTTTAATAATATCATATATTATATTATATAATTACATAATAATAATTTTAATAATATTATTTTGAGGCATTTATAAAATTTTTACAAGTTAAAGTCATATTTTAATTCAATAAACATAATTGAACTAGTTGTCTCCTTAACTCTTGTTAGAATCCCGTTAAAAACAAAAGTGAGTCCCACACACATTATGTGGAGCCTACTTTTTATTTTTAACAGGGTTTTGACCTCGTTGGGTTTATTAACATTTTTCAACATGACCAGAGGATTTTTTGAGTAGTATTATCACAATCATTTTGTACCTTGATTTAGATTGCACGGTAGAGGACAAGACTACAATAGAGTAGAGCTCTTCATTGCAAAATTATGTCACTGGCTTATATGGTCCCCTACTTGTTTTGAGCTTGTTAAAGAACATAGTTCAAACAAAAAATGTTTTAATTCAAACCAATTTAATTTGTAACTTGCTACAATGCTTTACATTTAAACCATTAGTTCAAACTATGTTCCTAAATGAGCTCTTAATAGGTGACAACGTCCTTTATTTTTTAATTACAATACGTTACAAGCATTAGATGTTAGACAAAACAAATCACAAATGCATGGCAACATCTTAATAATTGTATGTATTTTAACTAAAATTAAAATTGAAAGACATAAATAATAACAAAACCCTAATTCATTCTTCGGCACCGCCAGCCCTATGTCCTCCGAGTCTGGGTTGGGTTGGGGTTGTGTTTGGACTTAGGTCTACTCGCCCATAAGAAAGACTTAGACATTGGTTGACTTAATTGGGGTTAAATGTTGTTAACGAGGGATACATGCCAATGCGGTTTTTGCAACGTTGGTGGCGAAGGGGCAGGTTTTTTTAATTTTTGAAAAAAAAAAAAAAGATTGTTGATTTATTTGGAGTATTTCAGTTTGTTTGAAGCAAATCAAGCTCACATTATTCGTCATTTTGCAACCTTTTCAAGAGTTCGGTGAGGTTTTAATTTTTTAAAAAATAGAGACTAAAGTTATCACTTGCTAGACAATTTAATTACCAAATGAACTATCAACCTTAGAATTTATACGTTCAAAACACATGGACTATAAACCGCCAATTGCCTCTTAAAATTATCAAATTAAAAAGACACCTCTTAGATTACATACATGATATTTAGAAACTCTAATTACCTTTTTTTCTTTTACTATCATAAGCTTATAGCACAACACAGGTCAATTTTAAATAACACGAAATAAATAAGTGACTTTGGAAAACATAGAAAAAAAAAATCTTAAAAATAAATAAAACGATGGACCAATGAAGATTTATTTTACTCTGCTAAACAATGTTGTATTGTCGTGTCAAAATTTATTTCTTGTAACAAAATTATGCAACGTATTAAAGTCGTTGGAGGCTTGGGGCACCTAACAAGAATTATACCAATTTCACACAATTCAAATCTTTTCTATGCTCTCTAATGTTAATCCATCCACCTAAAAGTGTTAATGTTGTCTAAGAGACGTAAGTTATCAACTTTACTTGCATAATTACTTTAAACAAAATCGTAAGTTAATGAGACAGATGCTTTATTAGATAAACTTACAAAAAGGGCTAAATTATTGGGTGGTTGAAAAGGTGGCACATGCACTCTTGGGGAGAAGAGGAAGAAAAAGATTCAGAAAATTTTATTGAAGGAGAAATACCCACACATAAAAACCTTATTAAAAGAATTTATACAATTTTTTTATCGTATTTAGATTTTGTATTTTTGAGGTTATAAAAAATAATTATACTTTCTATATTGGACTATATCGCATCTATAAATTTTACTTTTTCTTGGTCAATAATAAATTTTGACAATGAAAAAGACCCAAACAACCTTAAAAAAAGGAATAAGAATAAGAAAAAAATTAAGTAAATATAAAATTAAAAAATGTGAGGGACATTTAGGTCAATTTTATAACCAAAATCAACTTTTGATTGAGAAAAGATAATAATTTAGCATACATTAGTAATATGGGGGCATAAATTCCATACAATCCAAATAGAAATATACTTTTTTATATCTTCAAAATACAAGGTATAAAAATCAAAAGAAAAACTTTAATAAATTAAAGGGTGCAAGTGCTTTGTTTGAAAGTTTAATAGGTTAACATATACAAGTTTGAAAGTTCAAGACATATGAAATTTAGTGTATGGTGAGAATTTTCTGTTCTATGTAATTGGTGTTGCTTTAATTACTGATAAATCATGCCATCATTTCTTTCCCCAAAAGAGAGAAGACAGTCTTAGTTAATTCTTAAATACATTGTGAAAATAAGAGAAGCAAATTTTAGTGAGAAGTCAAGATTGGTAAGCCAACCCTCCCTATCCTCCCAACAAAAATTCCAAGAATTTGTTAATTTGTTATTTCACATCAAAAGCCATGCTTTGCTCACACAATCCTACCTCATGGACATCGTGTTTCATGACAAAGTTTATCAAAAGAGAACGATGGGCAACTACCTCTCCTTGTCACTCAACTGTTTTAATGTTTTTATTTGCTTCTCAATTTCATATTTCTTAACTAGGAAATTTAAGAGGGTGTTTGGGAGTGGTGGGAACCACTCAGTTCCCACCACAAATTTAGTTATGAACAATAAAAAGTTCTTACATGCTACAATAACAATAAAAAAAATTGCTACAGTGTAAAACTCTCACATGCTACAGTGAAAGTGGTTCTCACCACTGTTCCCACCATCTTTCCAAACACCCACTAAAATAGACTATTAAGATATTTGACAAGTATGATTAGAACCAACTTTTGATTTAAGATACTGTAGCATGTGAAGAATTTTACACTGTAGTAATTTTTTGCCTTTTTATAGTAGCATGTGAGAGCTTTACATTATTTTCTAACTAAAAATTTGGTTCTAATCATATTTACAAAACACCTTTTATATATATATATATATATATATATATATATATCGCTAAAGGACAATAGTCATGTCAGCCTGTCAGCCAATAAAAATTATACGAGTGGACGAGGACCTTTAACTAATGAACTAAGCCTGTTTGATAAGCAAGTTAAAACTTAATAAAGGAAAATAGTTATATCAATCTAATAAAATTGTACGAGAGGACAAGAACCATTAACTAATAAACCAGGCTTGTTTGACAAGTAAGTTGAAACTCAATAAAGAATAATAGTCATGTCAGCACAATAAAAGTTGTACGAGAGGACAAGAACCATTAACTAATGAACTAGGCTTATTTGACAAACTAAGTTTTAACTTATTACGGTGTAAAGCTATCACATACTATAATATTTAAATTTTAACTTGAGGTTCTAACGTACTTTTCAAACTAAGTGCTAGCCATGCAACCGTTTCTTTAGCAAATAGAAAAAAAAAGTAAATATAAAAAATACAACTGTTCGATAGGTTCTTAAAATGATTTTGTTTCGAATATTGAAATGAAAATAACATAATTATTTTCGGAAACGATATTGGAACCATATATGAAAAGTGTGTTGGGTAGTTGTCGTTGTTTTTTTTTTTTTTGGTATTATAGAGGGAAATTTTAAAATATAATAAAAAAGTGAAACAGTGGTTGATTATGTTTCTAAAAAATATGTTGGGTGTATGAACTCAAAAATAAAACGGAAAAGGGAAAACTCATTTACTTTTAAGTTGTGTTTGTTCAACACGTAATGAATGATTATGCATAATATAAAATAGAACACTTTTATTTTTGAGGTTGATTACTTTATTGTACTTTTTAATTTTAACTATTTTCTATTTTGTTTATTTGTTTTTAAAATTTCAAAAGTGTTCTTTGCATTTAAAAAACTTGTTTTAATTTAATTTCTATAATAGAAACTATTAAACAAAATGACATAATTGCATTTAAACAGCTATGAAAAATATTTAAGATTTGAAAACAAAAATAAAAAACGCCTTAAATAAAGCATGAAACTTTTTTTAAAAAAAAGAACTTAAATTTTATGGCTTTTTGAATATTATAATATTTTTTTAAATTTTTTTTCCCAAAATAAAAATATATTTTAAAAGCAAATTAGGTCTAACTAAGTGTATTCTTGTTTTATCTTTATGTTTTTTTCCAAAAACTTCGATAGGCGAGAGATATAAGCACCGCAAGGTGTGAGTATGAAGCGACCTCGTACTAAACAAAACTACTTTCACTTTTCATAACTAAAATGAAAGAAAGTCAACCTATTCTAGCAATTGCGGTCACTCTTACTACTTGTTTGGTTGCCGCCCCTACTTGGTCATTCGCAATTACTACCACAAGAAAGTAGCCCCTTTCTCTAAGGAGGCTTGCGTACTCCACAACTTTCTTATGTTATGGGGTCTCGAAGAATGAATTTTGCTTATAGATGAAATTAAAACAAGTTTTTCGAATTTCAAAAATACATTTGTAGTTTCGTAAAACTTAAAAATAAATTAAAAAAATAATTAACCCTTTATCTTTGCTGTTGAATTCAAAGAATATGTGTTTTAAATGAAACAAAACAACACTAGTCTAAAGAAAGAAAAAGAAGTTATATGCGAACTTAAAAAGAAAAAAAAGGTTTGGTGACGCAAGAAAGTAAAACCAAAACGGAAGTTATTAATAAATGATGAAAAAAAAAAAAAAAAAACTTTGCATGATTTTGACATCCTTGTTCTTGAACTGACCACACTTGGGCAGACGCTTCCAAACCCATTTGTCCTTTTCACGTGGCTCCCTCAGTCTCAGACAAGATAAGAATTTGGATCACCAATGGCTCGAGTCCACGGTATTTGCTGGATGGGCAAATGAGAGTGGATATGAAATTTTAGGCTTAAGCTTGTGGTTCACAGGACCACTTCAATGATCCTAACATAGGAACAGCCTTTTTCTTTTGGTCCTGAAACATGTCATCCCAAAACAAGGATTTTCCAAGCCCACGAGCAGTCTTTTAACTGGTAAAGTACTCCAGTAGTCTCTTGTATGAGACCAGTAAACTGAAATCTTTTCGAAAACGTAGTTCGAACCAAAAATTTAAACTTATAAAATATTATAATAATTTAAATTTTATACGAGAAAATAATATAATTTAAACTAAAATTATTTGATTCGAACTATGTTGTCAAACAAGTTACACCAAAATGAGTTCTCCGTCGACCATTAATATATAAAATCCGCCTGAAACTGTATTGTGCTAAATGTCTTCCTAGTAAAAGTCGTTTATTTCCCTTTGGAAAAAGAGGGACGAGAAAGGGCGAAGATAAACAATCACAATGCCGCAACTTCAAGCGAAAAATTAAATACAAAAATCAGGCGTTAGGCCATTAAAATTTGAGGTTTTTTTTGGATCGAACAACAAAAAATTTCGAAAGTCTATATCCTTGTTGACCATCATCTAACATCTGAAAAAACATGGCAAAACACAAACAGATTTGACCACAAAATTTACATGCATTAACTACTTACATATATCCAAATGGTAACATATTAACATACAAGAAAAGCGATGACAAACATTGTATTTGATAGAGGATCAATCCAATCCTACCCAACAACAAAAAGTGGGAACAAATTTCACTAATTGGGAATCAACATCCAATCTTTGTGGGTTTTAACCCGTCCTTCAACGCTTGTTAATCCATTCTTAATTCCGTATGTTCCGACGTCTGAGGGCGTTGCTTCTCGATCAAAGTTTGAACTCTCTGTAGTAAACATTAGATTAGATACACGTCTCAAGTTCAAAAGAACGTTCAAGTTGATAAACAAAAAGTCCCAAAGTGGCTTTCTACCTTGACAGAAGTTCCAACCTCTTCCAGCTTTTGCAGTAGAATTAGATCCCCTGGATGAGAAAATGAATCCTGCCTGACTGATTTTGGTGGAGGCATCTGCAATTGAGAAAGGAAAAGACAACATAAGTTTGTCTAAAATAGAGAAGAAGCAATGAGATAAAAAATAGAACTGTTTTAGCATCTTATTGGCTGTCAAATTGAATAATTACAAAAACCCAGATCTAAGAAATACCCATATAGGAAACGTACTGAAAACTCGGTTATATTTTCAAGGGTATATAAAACACACTAGGCATCAGAGACATGCACCTACCCTAAAATTTGGGGTGTCTTCAACTGCGGAAACTTGTCTAGAGAAAGCCTCATTCCTCATGTTTGAGAGACGCGTCAGGACAGCCTAAGAGCGTAAGAAGGGGTATAAAAGTAAATCATGTTTTTGAAATTTGAAATACAAAAGGAATATGAACTAATACTTTAAATTACCTTCCTGAAAGCAGTTGGATTTGCAATTCCCTGTATTTGAACATCATCACTTGGTGGCCGTCGTACTCCAACATTCTCTATTCTGAGTGAGTACACACCAAACAAAGACTGCAAGTATCCTGTTAACAGTGATGAAAGGTTGTTAAAAATTTAGCAGAATAAAGTGACTGCCTCCACGCTGAGATGTCACAAGGAGACAACGTCTTCATTCAACATATAAAATATATATGATGAGTAGATTTAATTATATATGAGAGCTTAGCACCTTATGCGCTTTTTGATTTGTCTAAATTATAGGACAAACTCCGAAACTACTACCATAAATTTGATTTGTCTAAATTATAGGACAAACTCCAAACTCTGAAACTACAACCATAAAAGATACTTAGATTGGTATGTTGGTAGAACTTTCAAATTTAAAATTGCAATTATCATGAGAATTTACATCAGAATAACAAGATCAAGTGTTCAAAGGCTACAAATTTGACAAACAAGTTTGTTGCAGTCACGCTAGGATGCTATACACGCAAGCTTTAAGAAAACTAATATGCAGAACCAATACGTTTTACTGAACAAGAAAATGCACCACCAATATACCCTGTTCAATTACTATGTCAGCCACTGATGGTAACAGAATATGCTTCTCTTTCTTCAACACGCCAAAACACGGAAAGGGCACTGGTCTTGTAACCTGAATGACACGAACACAACATCAATGAGTGGTAAAAAATATATGCAAGTTTCAGTCAACACAAGCTTTTTCAACATATTCACAGATAATGTTTCCATGTATATAGATTAAACACTAACAGGAATTAAAGATTTACTTTGTAGACGATGGAATTTGGGGTAAGATAGAGCTTTTTTGAGCGAATATCCTTGCGCAGTATATGTCTCCGAACCGGCAAATAAAGCAGCATAAACAAGCCAATTCCCCAAGCCAACACCAAAAGCAACGAGTAAAGAACCCACTGAGCTGTTTGGTACTTGACAAACTTGTCTTCCATCTCTTGGAATGATGCCGTGTACAGAACTTCTTCATCTTCAGCCCCATTTTCTCCCCAAGAACCAGTTCCCGATAAGAGACCCCTCTCTAGGTTATCAATTTCAACTACCTCATCTAGGGTTCCCATCTAATACCACCACCAAAACACAAACAAAAAATTTACAATAAATCAACTAGACAAACTTTCACAACCCTAACCCGGAAAAAAGCTAAACAAAATTAACCGACAAAATTATAGCCGGTTTAAGAACGTGATTGGAACTACATTTTGTGGTTTTAAACAAAATTACTACAGTGTTTCTCCCTAAAAAAATTTAAACTAAAAGTTGGTTAGAACAAAAAAAAATATAGTTCCAACTGCGTTTTCGTATAAATAAATTAACTTTAGCGATTATAGTTCAAAATAAATAAATCAAAAACTTGTTCATATGTTCCTTACTACACAACGATATATAATTCAAACTTCCTTCCAGTTCCAAAAATGGCAAGATTAATAGCTTTAATTCAAATTGGTAAATCGAATAAATTCAAATTCATATCATTCAACTCGATCATAATATTCAATTCAAGCTAAAATCAAACAAAAAAAAAAGCTTTAAAATTCTTCAACACGTTGAATTTTTTCCTAAATCACCAAAGAATGCAAAAAACCCTGATCTTAGGAGATCAAAATAAAGCTTATAAATAAGATTGAGCACAGAGAATAAACATGAACTAGCTAGGAAAACTTACAGATTGATAACCATTAATCGGTATGGTGCTTCAGAAGAAAATTTCGTTGTTTTACGCCCTTGGGAAAGGTGACGCAAAAGGAAATGGCAAGTATGAGCTCGAGAGAGAAGACAGTGCTAACGTGCGCCGATCCGTGGTGGGCTGACACTCTGGTGGAGAAGCAGTCACCGGTCCAGTGAAGCTGTGGGCCAGGGTGGCCCACTTAGTTTATGGGCTAGACTTTGAGTACTCTGGCAGTTTACCCAACATAGTCCATTTCGTAAAGACTAACTACATCCTTCTTCATTAAGAAACAAAGAAAAGAAAACGAAGGGAAAAAATATTGAACAATAAAACAAGCTTTTGAGACTGAAAAGAAACTATAAATAAATAAATATTTGAGAGAGGCATTTTTTTTCCTTTTTATTTAATTATAAATTGGTTATTTCTATTTTCCATAAGATGAAGGTTAGTAATTTATTAATCAAAGTCTTATAAATAAATTACTAACTTTTTATCTTTTTAAAGTAAAATTTTTTATTAATAAATACAAAATTTTATATGAATTTACCTTACCATTGAAAATTTACTTATTTATCACTTCATCTAATACAAAAAAAAAAAAAAAAAAGTAGAGTTCCTATCTAGAGTTGTAAATTTGGGCTGGGCCAAAAGGGCCAGCCACTAGCCTGTCTCTTTTGGCCAAGGGCCCAACTCAGTCCGGCCCTAGCCTTGGACCGGGCTGAGCCGAAAATTTAAGACCAAACTAGAATCGGGTAGGTTGTGCTAGTTCAATTAAATAACTTTTTATATATATATTTTAAATTCCTTTACAAAAATTCAGACAACCCGACCCCAGGTTGGGCATCTATTTTCATTAACTTGGCTAGGCTAGTAGGCTTGAATTTTGCTTTGGGCCCTATGGGTTCGGTCAAGCGGCCCGAATTAATACTTCTATTCTTATTGTAACCCTTCCAATAATTTTAATATTTCAATTAGCTAGGTTTCATTTTCCACCGCTCCTTCAAGCATTTAAAGTATGTTAAGTAACATAGTTAGAATTAAAAATTGAAATAATTTTAATGTAATATATGAGAGTTTTACACATAAACCGATTTTTATTTCACAAGCACCTTTCATTTTCCTTCTAAACAAATAAAACGACGCCGTCACTATCATCTTGTAAACGGGAAACGACATCGCGTTTTAGTCGGAGATGGAAGAGAACCCTTTTTTTTTCGTGCTTTTTTCGTGCTTGGTGAAGGAACTCGTGAAAATTTTTCAGAGGCAGCCGAAGCCAGTAGAGGAGAACCGAAAACCAGAGCTCAACAGTCAGCTGCCATGGCGGTGAGGAGAAGCGAGAAACCCGCCAAAACAGACGAAGACACAACGAAGAAGACGATCAAAAACTACATCTTCGCCTCCTGCTCTTTCTCCAGCCTCGGCCTTCACCCCACCTTATGCGACCAGCTCCGAGGTTTCCTTCTCTTTCTCTCCGTTGTGTTTTTCGCCTCGAAATCTGGATTTTTCAGGAATTTAATAGCTACGTAGAAATTAATAAACCAAATTCTGAAAAAAAAAAAGCAAACTTTTTGTGAACTAAGTGAAATTTTGATGAGTAATTTGCTGACGCCGTTTGGATTATTGGTGTGGAAAATAGAAAGGATGGGTTTTGAAGTTCCTACGCAAGTTCAGGCTCAAGCCATTCCAGTTATTCTCTCCGGTCGTCATGTGTATCCTTGTGTGTTTCACTAATACAAGTGTTTAATTCTCACTTTTTTTTGAATTTTTTGAATTTTTTTTTCTGTCCGGTATTGTATATTTTTGGTGTTCTTTAATGGGTGAAATTCCAGACTTGTTAATGCCTCTACGGGCTCTGGCAAAACAGTAGCATATTTAGCTCCCATTGTCCACCACTTGCAGAATTACAATCCTCGAGTTCAGCGCTCTGATGGAACTTTTGGTAAGTCTTGTTTGTTTGTTTGAATGAATTTGGAGAAGACCTTGTTGTTTGGAGTAATGGGTCTATGTTAAATGATAATTTTATTTGATATTTGGTCATAGCGTTGGTTCTTGTACCAACGCGTGAGCTATGCTTGCAGGTGCACGAAATTCTGCAGAAGTTGTTGCACCGGTTTCATTGGATCGTGCCAGGTTATGTAATGGGTGGTGAAAACAGGTCGAAAGAGAAAGCTCGGCTGCGTAAAGGTAAGATACATGTCAATGTTCATTCCTTGATTTGAGGATTTTGTTGGAGGGAATGTTATGCATCCCTAGATAACTTGACATTGGTTAGTGTTGCTTTATTCATGGCTCATTATCTTAGGAGTTCTTTCTTCATGTTTCTTTCTGCATATTGTTTGTGGCTGATAATTTTTTTGTCCAATGTTTTGAGTCCTTGTTGTGGATATTACCCTGGCTCGTTCATATTGTTATATTTAATTCTTGTTATGCTTTACAATTTTCAGCTTAACTAAATAAGTACATAAGACCCTTAAGTTGTTGATTCTCACGCAAAATTTTTTTTGTTATACTCCCTATTGAACGGATGCTGACCTTCGTATTGTCTTCTTCAGGCATATCCATTCTTATTGCAACTCCTGGACGACTCTTGGATCACCTAAAGAATACATCTTCTTTCATGCACTCAAATTTACGTTGGATAATATTTGACGAAGCAGACAGGTATAGTATACCACCAAAATTGCTTTCGGTTTACAAGAAGAAAATATCTATATTCCTTTTTATGTTTTCTTACACATTCTTTGACAGGATTTTGGAATTAGGATTTGGTAAAGAAATCGAGGAAATTCTAGACCTTTTGGGTTCAAGGCAACATGGGTCCATAAGCAAGGATACTTTAGTTTCAAGTACATCTGAATTTGAGAGGCAAAATTTGCTTTTATCAGCTACCTTAAATGAAAAAGTAAATCATCTGGCTCAAATTAGCTTAGAAAATCCTGTTATGATTGGTCTGGATGACAAAAGGATGCAGCTTACTTCTTCGCCTGAACGCTTAGGATCTGTTGAATCTGACAGGGAAGGCACAGATTATCAATTTAAAATGACAGGTCCTTCCATTGGAGATTATAACCTTCCATCTCAACTAAATTAAAGATACGTAAAAGGTTTGTGCTGCTGAGAATTCTGTTTTTATGAAACTTCAATCGATTTCACGATGTGACTTCCAATCAATTTCTTTGCAGTACCATGTAATGCCCGGCTTGCTGTACTTCTTTCCATTTTAAAGCATCTTTATGAGAGAGAAGCATCCCAAAAGGTAAATTCTACTTCTCTCTTGGTCGCTGCTCCTTATAAATTATTTTATACTTAAATAGTAGTTCTATGCAGGATATAATAGTTATTATCTTGGTTTGGTTCAACTTAATTATATTATCTTAACTCGTCTAGTTCACTCACATACTCATTCTGCAGATTGTGGTATTCTTTTCAACGTGTGATGCGGTAGATTTTCACTACTTATTATTAAGTGAGTTCCAATACTCACCATACTTGCAACCAGAAGCAGAACTCAAACAAATGTTTCTTAAATGCAAGACTTTCCGTTTACATGGTAATATGAAGCAGGAGGATAGAAAAACCACGTTTCAGGCCTTCAAAACAGAGAAATTGGCTCTTCTTTTGTCCACAGATGTTGCTGCTAGAGGGTTAGATTTTCCAAAAGTTAGATGTATCATACAGTATGATTCTCCTGGCGAGGCTACTGAATATGTACATAGGTAATCTTTCTAAATCCCAATTTGTAATGCTACTTATTTTGCTTTCCTTGCTTGTGTATATTTGTGTCTTCGGCAACACAACTTGCAACCTCTGTTGCTTCAAGCTCGTTTTAATTTTTAGTTTCATATTGAGACCTGGCCTTTTTGTTAACATCGCTTATTTGATGCTCATGTTCCCATACATTCTCTTTTTCACATGAGAACCCTAAGAGAGCTTTACTTTGATTACCATTCTTTGTATCTACAAATGTGGTTTATTCATCTCGACTGCATAATTTACAATATTTTTTATGCATGGGGCATGGATTTTGAGCTTTGCTTGGCTGTGTCTGTCAACTATTTTATCTTGTCCATAGAGTTTAGTCTCCCTATTGAGATTGCAGGAAGGTTCCACAGACGCTTGAGCCTTGAATGTTAGACTTGTTGACAATGCAGGGTCGGCAGAACTGCTCGGCTAGGTGAGAAAGGAGACTCGTTGTTGTTTCTACAGCCAGTTGAAATGGATTATTTACATGACTTGGAGAAGCATGGTGTCTCTCTGACAGAGTACCATCTCCCCAAGGTGTAAGATAGTTTCCTGTTATATCATGAAAAACATCGTGTCAAGAAGTTTATTTCCATAGAGTCGCATCCCTGGGTGTTATCTTTGCAGAAGGTAATTGAAGCATTTATCATAGCTCAGGTATGATATGTTCATGTTGATCTTCTGCAACGTCTCATTTTTTATTTTCACTTTAATAATATATTTTCCATAATCCGTTTTCTCAGCCAAACATGAAGAAGCTGGCCCTTTTGGGTTTCTGCTCTTGGGTGCGTGCATACACAGCCCACCGCGGCGAGCTAAAAAGAATATTTATGGTGAAGAAACTTCACTTAGGGCATGTTGCGAAAAGCTTTGCATTAAAAGAACAACCGTCATTGGTCAGCAGAGCGATCCAAAGGCAAACGATGAAGAGGAAGAGGGATGAAAAGCAAAAAGGGCTATCAAAGAAGAGGAAGGTTGCTGGGAAAACTTGAATGGCAGAACAAGTATCAATGAATTGCGAGTCAAAAGAGTTGCAGATGGTACCCAAGGGGTGTCAGTTAGAATGGTCGGCCTGTGGTTTGCTCCCACAAGGTTTGAGGTTCGAACCTCCTTGTGGGCACCTAAATGACAAATTGTCATAGTTTCTTGCCTTCTAAAGATTGTAGGGTTCGGCGGATGGAAAATTTCAACAAAAAAAAGAGTTGCAGATAGTGAAGCTTATTATGGTGGGCCATTCCCTTTTTTCATACTCGACAGGACAATGCCGACGCTGTCATTTGCTGTCCAAAGTGGACGCATCTTTGCCTCTTTTTCACAGTAACAAGGGGCGGTCATCGGAAAAATTGTGAGTGGAAGCTGACAATGAAGCACCTGTCTAGATTACGGCCGTGTGCGTTTTTTCATCAATGGGAGGTCTCTGTTGCATATCAACAAGGGTCCTACCTTTCTCTCCCGAAAGTTGAGAATCTTTTGAGAACTATTGCGAGTTTGTATTATGACAAATTCACTCTTCACATTTGGGTATAAAAAAATTTTGACAAGCAAGATAACAAATACCAACTTTTAGCTCACCCAATACTCTTTATTTAGTGATGATGTACCTATGATCACAACATTTGAATTTTTAATTATTGAAAATCTCATTCCGTACAAAGATAGCTTGAGCTATCTTGGCCCAAAATCCAACGGCAAATTAGCTGGATTTTGAGCCCCTAGTTTCTATGATGATACTTGAAAATATCACTTCTTATGGGGGAACATAAGAGAGGATCAACCACTTTGAATAACAAATTGGGGGTTTTATAATATCTGATCAAAACTCGACAAACGCATGTGCTTGGTGTCCAAAATCCTTAAAAAAATTTTAACAGCACAAAATTCATATTTCAATGGCTTAAAATTAAGAGCACTTGAGGTCCACCTAATATATTGTCTCTTCATGATGTGGCGTGTTCCCAGATTATGGATTGGTTGATAATGAAGGTGCTTCTGGTTTATCTGCCACTTATAAAAAGTCCACCGATTTCTGGAAGATAAGATTTATGTTCATCTTATGCAGGGAAAAAAGTTTTTTCAGTTTCTTCTTCCTCTACACTTGGTGGTTTTGGCAATGATGGAGGGCATGGGATGATCCACAAGAAAATGGATAGAATGACTTTTTCGCCTAGAAATTAGAATGCCCATCAAGGCTTCAAGGGAAAAGAAACTTCAATCCACTTTTCCAAGACATTTTTTTTTCTTGGTGCATTTAATGAACAAAATGCTGCCGTACAGTTTAAATTCATAGGTAAGAGAAAGAGACAGGGTATGGAAGAGAGTATTTTTATTGGCACCTTTTATTGTACTTTTCACATATTTTTCTTCAATTAACCTTCGTTTTACTTCTTATACCCCTCTTAAAATATCAAAAAAATCCTTACACCAAAATAGTATTATCGGTTTTCTTTTTTCTACCTATCCACTAAATAATCTTACAATTTATTTTTGCAAATATTTTTCTTTTTCAGTTTATATATTAAGCCATAGTTTTTCTTTCATTTTTATTAAACCAAACTTTGGATTCTAGGGAACAATAATCCGTGATGAATTGTAAGGGTTTATATATAAATTGAACAAATTGTACTTCCTTTACTAAAAATATGATGGGTAACGTAGTTTTTTTTAAATATCGTGTTCTTTATATCAAACCAAAGTATGGTTATCTTTACTGGAGCACAGGGATTGTAATTATTTATAAATCAAACAATTTACAGTAATATGTATAATTATAATTAGTATATATAAAACAACAATAAAAAAAAAAATTGAAAAAGAAATAAACTACATATATTTTTTATGGGAGACTCTGTCATGTCTGAATCCATCTCTATTATTTTGAAAAAAAAAACACTAATTTATTAGAAGGAAATGTATATTTTTTTAAGATAGGATGTGTAATAAGAATTTTTTTAAAAACACTTTGTCCTTAAGAGTAATTTTATTTATAGGTAATATAGTAATAAATAAATCTTATTAAATAAGGGTGTGTTAAAAACATAATGAGGGGTATCAATAGACGCACCAATAAAAAAAACTATTGACAGGACATGGTTATAACTGTTTAGGTATTTATTGAGTTTCTTTAAATTTTTATCATTTATTCAAGAAAATATAGTTTCAAATTAATTCGTCAAGCAAGTCAATTCTTAATTTGATTTGATGGTTTATAATCAATTATACTAATATGGGAAATATTAGAGATATTAACTCTAATTTCAACTTATATGCTTACTTATGAGTTATCCTGTTTTTATTTATAGGTATTCAAAAAAAAAAAATTGCTACATTAATAGACTCTATTTACCAATGAATCAATAACAACTCATGAGTTGAAATAAAAGTTAAGATCATAGTTAGTATCTTTAACATTACTTTTTATGTATAATTTTTTAACACTCTGAATTCTTAAAAAAATTGTCTTATTTTGCTTTATACAAGCGTTAAAGAGTTGAACGGAAATAATGAGAATTTTTTTTTTATATAGAGTAATGAGAATCTTTTGATGTTTTTGATGTGATATTGATTTAAAAAACAAATTTTCTCCTAATAGGGTATCGGTTTGAACCGTCATATTTTTCTTATTTTAACAATAACTAAGATTTAGAAACAATATAAAGCTATTGAATGCTCGTTCTAACATTAGGTGGCTAGTCATTGTGACTTAGAAGTAGACTGAACATATCAATCATATTGAGCTTTCATGATCAGTTGTATGCAAAGAATTGATAGCTAGAATGGTTATGATATACAAAAAATTGATAAAGAATATTATGCAAAAGAAATATAAGTGCTCCACACAAAATCATATGTTTAACTCGTTGATAGGACAATTTTCTAATAGTATGAAACTCAGGGTTCATAATCTTATTTCTTGTTGTTTTATAGATATGAACCAACAACAACATTTTTTTTACGCAGAAATTCAAGCAAATCTGAATTTTTGTTCAATCTTTCTATTTCAGAAATCTTTTTCCCTCCCAAAAAGGTGATTCTTTAAATGGTCCTTTACTGTAAGTGTACAATTCTGGAGTCATTGCGGGAAAGCATTGGCAGGCTTAGATTCTTTCAATCTTTTTTTACACCAAACGGTCAGTCAAATCAAACGGGGACATGACACAATTGAGAAATTGATGGACTGACAGTAACTTAAATAAATGCCCATTAAAATTAATTTTAACTAAAATTTTTAATTGATATAATATTATAAGCTATAGTCTTAAATTTTCACATATTATAATTTTAGTTTAAAAAGCTTTAGTTGTATCTATATTTTCCAAATACCTAGATCATTGGCTTTACTACTTTTTTTTTTTTTTTTTCCCATAGTACTTGTTCTTGTGTTGGTGGTTAGTTGGGATGACCATGGTGAAATTTCTGAACTAGGGGCATGTGTAAATGGACAACAGGTCACATGCTCTCAACCAGTCAACATTTTTTTTGTAAAAACTGAAAAAACTCAGAGTCAAAATTAGAATCACATGGCTTCAGGAATAAAAAAAATAAAAAATAAATAAAAATAAATAAATCATGCAAGGGAGAGTGGGACCCACGGAAACCTGATCCACGTTGCGTTGACGAGTGGAGGACCTTTGGCACCGGGGTGAGGTGGCCACACCCCCACGTCAGGTGAATTTAGCACCCTTTGGTTGGGTTCTCTTTTGGGCCCACTCCTACACCCAATCTAAAGACAAGGGGGGCCAAGCTTGGTTTTCAACTGGGCCCAGCCTCTCGTGACTTGGCCCACTTCACGTCCTTCTTGTCGGAAGGGGGAATAAAAAAGCCATATTGCCTTTTCAATTTTCTCCACTTGAAAATTTGAAAGCAAAAATTCTCTCACATACATAAACTTTGGTCAATAGTAGACAGAATTATTTGGCCATTGCACATTGTTAGAAGTGTATCTATAGTAGTAGAATAGTCCTTTTTATACCTTTTCGTTAAATACTGCCACTCATTAAATACTTAGCCTTAGTTTAATAGATAATGTGCTTATTATACAAGAATTTACTTTTTTATGAACAACGACGTTTTAACCCGATATGATTATACAACAATACACGTTGTTATAAACATGATCAGCAACCCAACCCAATTTTTTCTGTCACAGAATTGGTGGCAAACAATCCACTTAAAAATTAATTAATGAATCTAACATTAGTGCAGTCTCTTCTAACGTATTAGGACCAATGATTTGATGAAATACTGTAAATTCCACTCAAAGAGACAAGGTTTGGTATGAAGTTATTATTGTGAACTTGACCCATTAGTTGCATAGTTGCTGTCCACCATTAGTTGTTATGGTGTTATATCAAATTTCACATCACCATTTTCATTGCCCCCAACGACCAATAACCTTGATCT
Source organism: Artocarpus hirsutus (assembly GCA_946598075.1). Taxonomy (NCBI): domain Eukaryota; kingdom Viridiplantae; phylum Streptophyta; class Magnoliopsida; order Rosales; family Moraceae; genus Artocarpus; species Artocarpus hirsutus. The sequence goes on along the minus strand of CAMOHE010054161.1, from coordinate 75,481 downwards.
CCTAGTCGTTAGTACTATAGCAAGTCATCAAATTTCAATTCTTTCCTTTGCAATATAAGATCAGAAAGATCAAGAAGTTAAGATCAATTGAGAAAAGTTATAATTAATGTAGATTTTTGTCTTCTAGTACAATAGATTACACAATTAATGATAATTAAAGTACTTCTTATTAGTGGATCAATATTTAAACGCATGCAGCCGGAAACAAAGGTTTAATCATAAGCTTTGAGTGTGCTTAATATTGGTATAAACATGTTTGTCCTTGTAACGCTGCACATGCTGAGCCAACCAATCAAAAGCTGCATTTATAAATATATATATATATATATATATATATGTGTGTGTATGTATGTTATCTAATTATTTTAATAATTAAAACGGCATATACATTGGCGGAGCCACGCACAACGAAGATGGGTGACTGTCTCTTAAATTTTTTTCTTCTTTCAATATTGTATATAAAATTGTATCAAAAATATATCATGCTATCCCTAAAATTATATTCCACCCTCTTTAGTATACAATGTATCCCGTGACTAATTTTTCTAGCTCTGCCGTAGTGTATATATGTGTTTATATGATATATGTATAGGTTATTAACATTAATGACTATTAAACTTTAAGGTCTTTTCTACTTTTTCCCAAGCACATCATTTTGGCCATTGAACTTTAAAAATCACTACTTTATTTTCATGAACTTTCAAAGCTTCTTACTTTGCTCCATGAACCTCTGATTTTTTGTTCAAATAGAAATAATTAAGCCTATATGATTCGCACATGGGAGTGATAAAATCTTATTTTTCCTTTATAGGTGACTCATGTGCGAATTACGTAGGCTTAATTCTGATAGAGGTCAAAAAATCTCATTTTTCCCTTATAGGTGACCCATGTGCAAATTACATAAATTTAATTCTATCTATTTGAATGAAAAATCAGAGTTTTAGGAAACCAAGTGAGAAGTTTTGAATGTTTAGGGGGCAAAGTATTAATTTGTAGAGTTCTTGAAGCAAAATAAAGAGTCTTGAAAGTTTAGAGAAAACAGTGGTAATTTTTAAATTTTAAGAGGTAAAATGAGAGACCTCAAAGTTTAGAGCCGGTTAGTATTAATAACCATATGTACACACATGTATATACATATATATATATATATATATATATATATATATGCCTCGTTGTCTCCACCGCTCTTTTAAATTGAGTGGGAACAACGCTGATGATGAAATAATGTAATATGTTGTCTTGGTAGAGAGATAAAAATGATTTTAATTAAGATTGCATATATGCATGTATATGACATTTTTTGATGTTGATATCCATTCAATGTAGTTTCTTTGGTTTCATTTTTCAACCTACTCTTTTTAATGCTTGGAAAGATATAATTAACGATGAGACATAAGCTACTGACTTCAAAAAAGCAACGAAGCAGAAAAATCTACGAGTATGGTTAATTCAACGTCCAAGTCATTGAAACCTACTACCTCCGATCATATCGGTCATAAAAATGTTAATTATACACCAGAAATTTAGGCTTATGAATATATATATATTTCATTTGTCAATTAATTAACTATTAGCATAGTCTATGAATTATTAGTATCGTTTAAATACTTAGGATTCGTTTGAAATAGCTTGTGTTTTTGCTTTTAAGTAATAGAAGAAGAGAAGCATAAGCTATAATTTTTAATTAGTGTTTAGATAGTGTATGAAAAAGTATTTTTTGATTTCAAAAGAGTTTTTGAACCCATTTAGCTAAATAAGTCAAAAACTCTTATTGTTATGAAAAAGTAATATGATGTAAAGATATATATGGAATTCGAGATTTGTTATTTACAAATATAGGATTAAAAAAATAAATAAATAAGCTTTTCATAAACAATTTTTCATAAGCACCAAAGAGGTGTCTCATTCCAAAAGTGCTTATAAAAGGCATAAGTATAACTAACAAGTTGTTCATCCAAACAGGCTTAAAAGTATCTTTTGGCATAAATAAGCCAAAAACAGCTTATTATAAGTCATTTCAAACAAGGCCTTACACCATAAAGTTACGCTTATGCTTCTCTAAGTAGGGGTGAAGATTTGAGTTTGATACAAGAACACAGCTCAAACTTGACCTAACTTAAGATACTATTGACTCAAATTGACTTGGTTGATTAAGTTTTTATTAAAAAAATAGACAAATGATTTTTTAAAGTGTAAACTTAACAAATTTACTACCAATACAATAAAAAAATATAATATGTGTGGCCTAAGTTTACAAAGTAAAGCATAGATAAGTGAATGAAGTAAGTAAAGCAATTGCTTCTATTAGTACTGTGATCAAGGATGAAAATATCAATATTGGTAGAAATGTCTACTTTAATTTTACATAAATTTCAAGGAAAATGTCTATATTAGTAGAAATTTTGACAAAAATTATTGAAATTATATATTAAATATATTTTTAATACTTTAAGATATAATAAACATTAAAAATAAACATGATTTACATAATAAACTCTATACATATAAGATTTGTCAATACCAAAAGGAAATCTATGAAACTAAAATATGATTGGTATTCCATTTTGATTTAAACGATATTAATATCATGACATTTTATTTGAGTAGCGCTGAATATACCATATGTAGGTTTGTCGACTTCTTCCGAGTATATTTCCATGAATTAAAAACTATGAATTATCCTCATTGTTTGCCTAAGATAGTGATGGTATACTTGGATTATGATAATTGAAAATTCTATAATTATAATAGTTTTTAAAGTCTTGATTGTATGAATAATAAGCATGAGTAGCCTCATTGGAGAAGCTGCTATAATTAGATCCCAAATTCATTGATTGCAAACCTTTATAGGACAAACACTCGTTCATTAAAAGTATAAAATACTGATAGATTATTTAAAGGAAAAAGTCTATTAAATTTTATAATTTTCGATATTACCAAAATTTGGTCGAAATTTAATCATGTACCAAAATTTTGTACAAAATACACTATGCATTTTTCACTATCGATATTTTAATCAATATTTATGATATTTCCATGATATTTTGAAAAAAATGATACTATATTGAAAAGATACTTCGGAACCTTGAGAAAACCACAATTTCCATCAAAATTTCTAATATTTTGTTAATATTTGCATCCTTAACTATGATAAGTGTTATGTTATGTTTGTTTTGTAGTTTAAACAACAATTCAAACCTTTTTGCTAAAGTATTTTATTTCACAAAAATTTAAATTTATGTTCAAACGCACGAACTGATAGATTCTTAGGGTATACAGTACACTAGTTATAAAACTCTATATATATATATATATATATTATTTATATATAATAACTTGGCTTTCTCTGATTTTGTTAAAGCATTATTTGTTATATTGCTGCTCGATTGCTTGAGATCTTTGCTCACAAATTATTAACGCCGATTATGGGAATACGTATGTTTAATTATTAACGCAGATTAAGAATCCAGTTTAATCTCATTATTAACGCCGATTAGTGTGTTTGTTTAATTATCAAATGCAAAAAGGGAATGCAAGACATATATTTCGAAATTTATATAAACATGACCATGATCTATTTTGTGGATTTGCATGTTTAAGTTCATGTATACACGTGTACTACTGACCCCGATCACTAGTTGTTAAAAGATACTATGGGAATACGTATATATTTCCCTCTATTTTGATAGAAAAATGTGAAAAATACAAACTTTTCCATTGATTAATTGTAGCGTTAATTATGCCGTTCCCTGTAATCCGTCGGAAGAATAATAGCAAATAATTCAAGTATCCTCAGAGAAAAAAAAAAAAAAAGAAATAGAGAGAGAGGGAGAGAGAGAGAGAAGAAAGAAGCTCATAACCCCAGTCATAATAAGCCCCCACGTGACTGACAATAATAGCCATTAATAAATTAATACTACATGCAGAGTGGAGCCAAAGTATTTTATGTACATACAACCTAGAGTGTGACATTTTTTTTTTTTTTTTTTTACATATTTTACAAGCAATATTTATCAAACGTTGAATGATGAAAAACTACACCTTTAAAGATGTTTAAACTATGTTTATCAGCCAAAATTAACAAATAATGAAATTTCAAAAACTTAAATTTGTTGACTGTGCTAATAAAATTCAAAATGAATTTTGGCAGAATTTAGAATCACCCATAGTTTTAACCTTTTAGAATATATCATCATCATCCTCAGCTTAAGAAAATGTCGCACCGTTCAACCAAAAAATAATGTTGCACCGTACTATTGGATTTAACTAGTTGGCATCGTGTGTCCACCCACACACATATATTATGTCCATTTGATGTACCCTTCATTATTTTTTGAGGCTTGTCGGCGTAGCAATAAAGAAAAAAAGAAAAAAAGAAAAAAAAAGATCAGCCGACCTTCATGTTTGTGTTTTCTGAAAAGAGATGAAAGGGGAATCAGTTTTTATAAATGTGTGTGTTGAGAATATGGGGGAAAGGGAAGCGTGGAGGTGTGGCAAATGTAGGTGACAAACAACAAAATAATGATGGATTTATTATATCACGGCTTTGATATCCATTATATAAATATATATGCATATATATATCCTTAATATTTTCAATTGTGGGGGCAGTACTTTTGAAGGGAAGGTTCCCTTCAAATGGTTATTTTCACGCCGTAAAACCCGCTCTTTGCTCATTCTTTGGGGTTTTTTCCATGTGTATGAGTTTTCATTCTCTCTCTCTATATATATAGCATATATAAATATATGCTTTTTCAACGTGGGTTTCACTGTTTTCTGATATATAAAATGGAAGATTCTATGCATGAGATTATCTTATTAATTAGCTTGTTTGGCTTTGCTTTGCATGCTGTGACATGCTAAATTTGAGTTCTTCACGGCCAAAGATAAAGGAATTAAAAAGTTCCATGGTTTGTACTAATTTTTATCTTGGCTCTACTTTCTTAGTCTTTTGAATGCCCAGGAAAATGAACATTTTATGGGAAAAACTCATACCATGCCATGCATATACAAGGTTATAAAGTGATCTTTTTTCAATAAACAAGCGATGATGGCTAACTAATATTAAGGTAAAAAAAAAATCCCAAATAGAATGGCATCAAAAGCTTACTCATTTTATGCCAAGCCCATCACTCCTTTCATTAATAACAGAAAATGTACAAATAATTACTGAAGAGTAAAAAAAAAAAAGAAGCCAACAAATTAATAAAGAAATCCAAAAAGCCAACAAATAAAGTGATTTTCTAAGTTCTAAACAATTTTATTTTTTAAAGGGTCTTATTTTTACTGGAAAGCTTTCTTAATACAACAATGATGAGAAGCTGCCATATCGTGAGTGGGTAAAAACAAGTCAATTTATGTTATTTTCTTGATTAGTTGTCAGGAAAGGGACAAGGGGTTTTTGATTGGAAAGAAACCAAGTTTCTATTGGATGATTGAACACACCAAGTTTAATCCAAGTAATTTTCAGAAAGCCCCCAAAATTCTCTAACTAGTCGCTGTGCCTTTCCCAAAGATTTTCATGCTGATTTTTAGCATGTTTCTAGTCATGATCATCCTTCAAATATCTACCTTTTTTAATAACCTTGTGTAATCCAAATTAGTTCTCACAATCACAAAAACTTCCTCAAACAAACAAAGAATTTGGGTATATATCAAATGGCAATAGTTTAAATCAATAGTCTGAACTGTTTTTTATCAAAATGTTATAGTTATTAAGAACTTTATGCTAATTGTTTTTTATTTCACACTTTTGCTGCAGAGAGATTTAACTGTAGATGATTCGAGTTAGAGTTTGTACTTTGGTACCAAACAGAGGCATAATATGAAAGGAAACAATTAATTTGCAGTAGAAGAATAACATCATCAATTGGTTGCTTCAACAACCAAAATTGTTCAACATTAATGGGTTGCTTTAAAAATGAACAGATCAAACAACAAAATTAAAAAAGACGCGTTTGGAATCAGTACTAATACTAACTTCTAGATCGATCAGATTATAATGCATTGCTTGCTTCCAAAAACTAATCTTTATCTTCAAGTTGGAAGGGAAGAGAATGGAAATTGATTGATTGAACCCCACTTTTTTTTTCTAACATAATATATAGTGCAATTAAGATGCCCTACTTTGAAAATGGCCCCATTATATTATATGAGAAGGGAAAGCACCAAAAAATAAAAATTAAAAAGAAAAAAGAAAATTTGTGGCTACTCTTCTCTGAGTGGATATAATCCAAAGAAAACTTTCAGACCCTCCCTTTAGAGATATGGTTGAATCACCTGGATGGTGACCTTAGTGGCTCATTTATCAACATCAACTCTCTCTCCTCTCTCTAACCCAAAACTAATTGTTGGTTTGATAAATGGATTCGTGTTAATTTAAATTAGTGATTTGAATTATTATTTGAATTGATGTTTAGATGCATATTTAAAGTTTAATCTAAATAAGAAATAAAATTAGAATTTGTATTTGGATAGATAATGAATTTTTTTTATTTATTAAAAAATCTAATACAATCTTAATATTTATGATTTTAAAAAATATACAATGGATACAATGAAAGAAGAATCGTCTCAACCTGATACCAAATAGGAAATATAATTTTAGTTTTTACTGTAGCAAGTGTGTTCAAGTCTAAAAAGTTTAATAGAGTAAAACTCTAAAAACTTGACTTTAAATGATTCATTTGATTTAAATTTAAAAAAAAACAAATATGTGTTTAAAAATTTTAAAGATTTAATTCAAAAAAGTTAACCAAGTATGCGGAACAAATAGCTCGTAAAGTCTTGTTGCATGAACCAAAAAGTTATCATCTGGTCTGTACGAAAAACCTGAACGACAGTGCTATTATATTTACAGCATTAAATTATTAATAATCTGAGAAGAGTTGCAAAAAAAAAAAATAATAATAATAAATAAAACGTACATATATGTGATATACACGTATATGCTATATAAGATCCGCTTCTGTTCTTAAAAGGGACATTACAAAATTTTCTCGTCACTCTTTGTCCATGTTAATTTTCAATATAGTGGCACTGGTATGTATCAACAATTACAGCTGGATATAATACGGAACCATGCAGGACTCGTGTTTAACGGTGAGTGGATCCATCAAAGAGATATGCATGTCAGGTCACTGTCTTTATATATACTAACATCTCATATTGCAGAAGATCAATTCCATTGGGACTCTCAATTTTTTTGAGGAATCGAACCACATGTGTGTGTGTGTGTGTGTGTGTGTGGTGGAAAGAAAATCCTATGATTAGGTTAATCAAAAGCTTTGCTTTATTAATCATAATTAGAAAGGACAATCCTACATTATGAGTTTGTTTTTCATCACCTTGTCGGTTATATATATACATATATATATAATTATGTGTAAATTGTTACGCCCTTATATAGCATAATTAGCAAAAGCCATGTGAGAAAACTTATAACAATAAGCAAGAGGGGATGATTCTATTCCGCAAATCTAGCGCCAAGGGAAACGGAGAAAATATTGATGAAAAGGGAATCATTCTCTTTGTCTGCCTCTCTCATGCCTTAATTGAGAAATTCATGCTGTTAATTGTCTAAGATTTAGACTAGTAACTTTAACAACAAGGAATTAATACATTTGATCTATATCTCAACCCTAATCATGATGATCATGATCAGTATATGAAAAGGATATTTCTGTTATTTTTTTAATTTTTATTTTTTGGATTTGTGGTGAACATTGATAATGGCAGACAGTATTGAATTTGAGCTCCAAGAAAAAAAAAAAGAAAAAGAAAAAAAACACATTTTATTGTCTGAAGTGACAAATCGCATAAGCACCCATGCTCACACAAATATATATATATATATATATATAATAGGCACAAACAATATTTGCATGCATGGCTTTGTTGAATTTTATTAACATCATAGGACTAAAGGGCTTAGTAATGTCTCGTCTCCTTTTATTTGGTCGCCTGTGTTGTAAATTCGTCTCTCAACTATGTGGCATGATAATATATAAGATTTTTCCCATGTGTCATCATATTGTATTCTAAGATATATAACAGCCAACAGAAATTAGTGATGTGTTGCGTTTTATCATGTAAAAAAAACCAAATAAGAGGCCTTTTCCAGACACGCCTATAGTGTAGAGTAGACACAATATATTGCAAAATTGACTTCTAATTTTCTTTGCGTACGCTTTAGGCGATACATAGGATCGATCCATAATCACACTAACGACTTTTTATGCACATATAGGGGTGAGACCTTAGGAGGCCTTATCCACGTATATATGCCGCAACTTGGACGTCGTAGGCTTAGTTTTACAAGTTAATTAATGAGAATTAATAAATTTTAATTGCTATAATGTAAAGTTTTTATCTAGTATAGTAAAAAAAACAAAAGTTTGTTATAATGTAAAACTCTTATATACTACAATGTATAAGTTTCAACTTCGTTTTCAAACATTTTTATACATATTTTTCTCAGTCTTGTCCTATATTCATCTACACATGTATAATATATAATAAGACCCCCTATTGCATGTGAATTCTTAGTTTATAATGTATATAATAGTACAGTCATTAAACATATTATCAACATTAAAAAGACATAATATAGTATATTATCATATTATGTCTATGTTTTAATGACCGTCATTCTATATATGTTACATTAAATAGACTGTCCAAATAGACCACAACAAAACTATATCTATGTATGCATATGTATATCATTTTTTAGTAGTTCTCAGTTACTTCATTCATATATAAGGTACATGCATTAAACATAACATAAAACATGATATTAACAACGATATTTATCAAACAAGACATTGACGTTAAAAATATGTAACATAAATCAATGTTACGTTTAATAATTATCATATTACGTTCAACGAACATGTTACATTTTTAATGACAATTATATGACATTTTTAATTCTATATGTTACGTTTTATAGACTTCTCATCCAAATAAAACCGCAACAAATATATATACATGTATATAATTCTTAGGTATTACTCCTAGTTACTTAATTCATTTATAACAAGTACATAGATTTAAAACGTATGGTTGCATGATATGCATGATATATATATATATTCCACCAATTTAGTACATGCACATAAACTAGGTAAACAATCTTTTCCCTTTATGAACTTTGTCAGTGCATGAACTTGTGCCAGTACATGTCTGTAAGTATCCATTCAATCATGTTGCAAAGAGCTGAGTTAATTCCAGTACTTCCCAGATACACTTATATAAAAGTGGTAGCACTGTTGCAAAATACAATATTCCGCTTTAACAATAATGTTCAGAATAACAGTGAACTTATAGAATTTATACATGTATATATGGCGGATTATATATTATATATGATAATAAACCAATAATATTAACAGAAAAATACTTAAGGAAGGGATGGGCCATAAGAAAAAAAAAGGTTTTGAAATGAAAAAGACATAAGTGTCCGTACAACCGGAGAAAGGTCAGAGATGAGAGAGAGGCAACTGGGGAATCGATGATGGCCGCAAAAAGGCGACTTAAGAATATAAGGCAATATTATTCCGGTCGGGTTTGGAGGTAGGTGGCCCGACAAAAGCTGCAGCCTTTCACATGCATGGCTGGGATTTCCCTTCAAAACCTCTTCTCTGCCCTTCGTATACCTTGTTTAGCATCTTGGTTGGATTTAAAGTGTAGAGCTTTTGACACTTATAATAAAAAATAAAAAAATTATTACAATAAAAGTTTAATATACTATAATTTTAAATCAATATTTTTAATTTTAATCACTTTCTTAAACACCTATTAGCTTTTAAAAATCTTTTTCATTCTCATAAGGTCATAATCCCATTACACAAAAGACTATGAGTCCTAATATAATATATAGTGTATTTTTTAAACTGAGTCTCACTGTTTTATTAGTATTGGGGTTATAACCTCGTAAGGTTAAATAAGATTATTCATTAGCTTTGCTTATTTTTCTCAGTCTCTTCTCATTTCTAAATTCTAATCACCCGTCCTTGTAGTAAATCATCGTCGTCGTCATCATCCCTATTATTCACGAAAACCTTGGGCTCTATATTTTTTATGTCAATGTTCTGAGTTTATGAGCAAAACAGGAAATTATACACTACACAGTTAATATATTATAAAGTACCCATAAAAAATATTATAAACTAGATACTTCAACAAATGATTCAGTATATATGGATTATTTATAAGGAAAAGAAGAGTAATATACATTGAACACATTATCATACGATATAATTCCATAGAAAAAAAAATAGCACAATATTAAAAAAAAATAAGCATTAGGCATAGGCGCCGAATAGTAAATTTATGCTTGAATGCAATCATAGAGTTCAAGTCACCTCAATCCTGAGTCCAAAGAAAAAAAAAAAACGTTATGGTGAGTAGGAACTTGTGTGTGTGTGCGTGTGCGTGTGTATAAGATTGGTGGATTATATCATGCATTCTTACATATTAAATCTACTCGCCATAATATATACAAGTTCATACCATATATACAAGTTCCTACTCAACATAATAAAAAGTCCGCCTTGAGGAAGAAATGCAAGCTAAAACTAACCCTAAGTAGATGAAATAGAAGAACGTGTATATATGTATGTATGTATGTGTGTATATATATATGCATATAATAAAATATAATATAAAAAACATAAAAGATTGAATAGGGAATTAGAGGGTAATGTAAGAAAAGTTGGAAAATAAAGAGGCCGCGTTTAAATTTTAGAGAAAATGAGCAGGAACAAGTAAGAGGGAACAAAATGAAATCTTTAAAATATATAGATCATTTTTAATTTTCAAATAAGTGAGTGAGCCCAAGTCTGCCTTTGTAATATATATATATATATATATATATATATATATATATATATATATATTATAAAATAACTACTTATATCGTCGATCGTTAATCATTGTTAGGTTTTTTTTTTCTCCTTTTAAAGAAATTTAAAGAAATCTTTATTGGTATGACTTTTTTTTAGATGTTTAAAAATTTATAATGTAGCACTATGCAATAATAATAGTTTACTTTTATAAATATTTAGGTATCCTAATTATCAATCTCTATATTCTCTTTTTGCCACTTGTCTTCATGTTTTTCCAAAAGAAAGAAATAAAGTCTTAACTATTCTTTTACCATTTGGACTATTACAAATAGGACACTAGACAATGCTTATTTTACGACGTTTTAAAAAAAACCGTCAATCTTAAGTATTAAAAAAATGGCATTGAAATTTTTGTATCTTTAAAATTTGTCTATGCACATTAGACAACTATTTTCTAAAATGTCAGCAATAAAAAAAGGACTTTTTTCTACTCATTCTTTTACCCAAAAATTTCAAAGTTTCTTATCCCTCTCTTAAGTTGTGAACACTCTTTTCCGTTTCAGTCTATCAAATTTAAAAATCTAAACTTTTTTTTCTCTTAAATAGCCATTTTCTCTCTAAGTTTTCTTCATCTCCCTCTTCCTCACCTCTTAGCTCTTTCTTGCTCACCTTTTAACTCTTTTTCTAAATTCCTTCTATCTTCCTACTAACTCATTCATTTCTTCTAATCTTGATTCCCTCAATCCTTGTCTCCAACACCATGACTTATTGTCAAACTAATATTGTCGTTGCCGGAATTGCCTCAGCCTTGAGCACTAAAATTTTGGTACATTTAGAATCTTTTGCAATTTTCTTCCTTTGAATTTAAGTTTTTTTGTTTTTCCAAATTTTGAGTTTTCCCTTATGTTTGGTTAAGTATTTTTTTTTGTTGTTGTATTTTGTGGATAAATTTTAATTAAGGTTTTTGACATATTTGTATTATGCATATATTTATTATACACGCATTTGAAAATTGTTATATATTTTTTCTATATTGGATACCAAGTTTATCAAAAAAGAGGACTTAAATTTGTGAATAATACTTGAAATTATTCTAATTTGTTTCGGCAAATTCTTTTTTTTTTCAAGGCTTTTAACAACAGTTTTTATTAAAACTACTAAAAATAGTACCTTAAATGAAGGTTTTTGCAAAAAACTATTGTCTAATGTGCTTTTTATATACGCTTTGTGGTATTTTACTTGTGTATTAGACAACGGTTAAAAATAAACATCATCTAATGTGTACCATATATTACAACAGTGGATTAGACGATGATTTAACTAATCGTCGTCTTATCTTTAGACGGCAGTTTTAAACCATCGTCTAAGTTTTTTTTGTCTATACTAGTATGACAAGTACGCCATTACATGTATAATATCTAATATAGTATATAAAGAAAATACAATGTTGAAACTAGCTCGTATAAGAAAAGGTTGGGCAAGAAATATTGGTTTCACTATTGGCCTTTTTCTTTGGATGGTAAACAAATTGTTATATTGACTCTTCTCCATAAATAAAAGACAGCGTTTTGATGACAAAAATAAATAAGAAATGGTAAAGAGAATGGTTGTTGATGAGAGTGTGTAATTATTTAAAAAAGGTTTTGCAAAAAGAAAAAAAAAAGATGACATTTCATCTATTTTTGACGTCATGCAAGACATGTTAAGTGTGTATTAGTTTTAATTAGCTCTCTCAAATCGGCCATTTCACACTTTCTCCCAATAATACCCTCAATCAGCGAGTTAATACTCAGTTTTGGCTATGATAATTACAAAAATGACTTCGAGTAAGAGATTAAAAAAGACAAGGAAAAAAAAAAAAAGAGCATTAACTTTATACGCACTTAAAGGATATAACGGTGTATAGTTGATCATGTTTAAAATAAATATCATATTCTAACAATAAATAACAAGCCTAGCTAAAATGCATGATATAGTTTCATAAACGGTTAATTTCACTTTGGCCCATGAAATGCATTCTTTGTGCCCTTTGTAGTCTCCAAACTTTAAAAGGTTACAACTTACACTCTAAACTATACCAATTGTCCCATGTTTGGCCCTTAAAACACAAAAGTGATTATCAACTCGAAGGAATAAGCTCTACCCGTGAACCTCAAATTATGTTAATAAAAGGAAGTTTACGCTTTCGGATGAATTTAAATAAATTTAGCCATCACATACTTCTTTAGCCAACAAACACGTGTAGAGATAGAGAACATAAGTTTTTGCCTTATTTTTTTACTTTTAAAGTTTGTTTAAACGTGATTTGTGCTCAATATCCCCTATTTACTAAGAATGCGAGTGTTATATGATTGATTTTGTCGAGTTGTTAACAATTTTTGTGGCTAAAGGACTAATTATAGGATGAGGAGTATCGTTTAGGGTTTAATTAGTAACATTTTAAAATTTGAAAGCCAAAATATGACAAAAAACATAGTAAAAGGCCAAAACTAAAATTAATCCTTATGTAAGATAAAGATTAATTTATCATTTGAACGAGGCATTTCTTGAAATAGATAACAAAAGGGACCAAATTTTGGTTTCATTTAATACGAGGAAGTCACTTTTCACACTAGGTAAAAGTAACTCATATTTTTTGATAGCCAATGCATTTTCTATTCGATGAATTAAGGAAGAGAAGTTTTAAGTTAATCATGTGTCGAGTTACATAGTGTGAAAAATATTGCAAAACATTATCGTTATTATGTTTTTCTTATAACGATTTATAATAACACACACTTCCGTTTGGTTTACTAAGTCGGATTGGACTTTTTAGTCCGAGTGATGAACCAAGTTTAAATCTACGTAAAAATATGTCCATTTTCTTAGCTCTTCACATCTGTTCGAATGCTCTCACATCTATACGAATATAAATTCGAACTTTATTATCAGTTGATCATGTTTATGTTTTAACAGTACCTGTAAAGGATGGTTTCGATTGCAACGTTTCAAAATTTTCAATTAAAAGAAAAAAGTTCTAAGCAACACAATTCGAGTCAACGAACTGAGACAACTCTCATGAAAACGGAGGAAGGTGGGGAATCCATGAGAGTTGGCTTATTCCACAAATATAAATGTGAATATACACACAAATACGTGTATGAGAATCTATGACCATCATGGACTTCATTGTATACTACATGTATAAATATATGCCTCTCTCAGTTTTTTTTTTTCTGGAAAAAGAAAGAAGTTGTGGCTGCTACCTGCATCTTTGTCTCCTTTAATTACTCCCACTTTCGGCTTGGAAATTAATCAGACTAGTGGTCCTGCTCCTTATTGAATCATTGTGGTCCTGTCCATAATGAAAAATATCAATAATTCATTATATATATATTAGCTTTCTATATATATTCTATTCTATTCTATTCTAGACAGAACAAAGTTAAATATTCTGTTCTTATTTTCAAAAGGAAAATAATGAAATTTTAAAAGTTGCAATAATCAAGTCAGGAAAATCAAACAAAATTTGATGTATCAATATATATATATATATATATATAAGCGTATTTTTTCAATTTTTTAAAGGAGAAACGGGGGAAAGAAGAATGCCTGTTTTTCTGGGGAGATCATAAGGAACATAATTAGGTAAAGTTTTGGAGGTCCCTACAGCTTTATGAAACGCTCAAAATCAGGATCTTCATATCTTGTCCACATTAATTGTCACCCATTACAGTCACTGCTGCATGTAATTTTTTTTTTAAATTAAAAAAGTGATGATTTAAGAATTTTAGATAAAAAAAATATAGTTAAATATTTTTGGGATAAACTTTAGATGAGTATAATAATGCTCAAAAGTAGGGTTCACCGGATACGTGACATGTGAAGATCCCCAGCTTTTGCGGCTAGTGGCCTTTCTTGCCCTTGCACACAAATTCCTTTCATTTTCACCCCTTTATTTTATCTTTTTGTTTTTTCTTTTTTCTTCGGATACCTTTTTAAGGGTCAAGAATCATATAATAATTTATTCAATGCAAAAGGGCAACCAAAAAAAAAAAAAAAAAATCATCCTTTTAACATTTTCCAGCTTATTCAAACTTATATCATGCTTTACCAGAGAAAACAACTTCCTTTTGACTCCCAATTCCCACACACTAAACTTTGTAAAAAGTTAAGGTTGTCTTTACGATGATTACAAATATATAATCTACAATATTGTTTTGCATATTAAATTCATAGTATTAATAGTTCACCTTATAATAAACAAAATTATTAGCACGCACGTAATGAGGAAGTATTGATTTCATGTCAAGCTAATAAACAGGTGTTGAAGTAACGTTTACTTAACTCAAAGAATAATAATATTAAAAAAAAGAGTAAAAGTAAGTAGTAAGAACTATATATATCTAGTCTTCATAAGAATAAAATAAAATAAAATTAATGGTTCTCCGTTTTTCGAGGAGATTTTATTCAAAATCACGCAAAATTGTCATACGTATAGAAGAAAACCATGCATTGCTCTTGATTAATACGTACAGAATGACTGGATTACATATTAAGCATGTTCATATGTACATATACATACATACATACATACATATATATATATACATATATAATTTCTCAATACTAACCTTCATAATCTTTATTTTTTTTTTCCTTCATGAAGCTACACAATTCGTTGAGAACTAAATAGTTCAGACAAACGTATCTATGTTTAGATTTTTTTTTTATGAGTGACTATGTTTAGATTTTATGATTAATCGTATTCAACCTTGAAACAAAAAAAAAAAGATTTAAGAATATAGTCGTTCATCAAGAATGGTTCCCACCTCAAGAGGCATAAAAATCCGTTTCTCTTGTGCCCCAAACAGATGATAAGAAAGATTTTGTACGCAACAAAATTAATTTCTTTATATTTCAAGTTCTTATATTAATTCTTTTTTTTTTTAATTTATTGGTACCTTTTTACGTATCACTGTGGCTGAGAAAATTAAGGTATTAAAACTTCTGCAGCAGTAAGTTATTATTATTATTTTTATTATTTTTGTAATAAATTAAATAAAAAATTTAACTTTTTCCCCTGATTGCATACCAATTAAAGCACTCATTCCATTGATATTTATGGAGAACAGTAATGAGTGTGAACTACTTATAAGTATTGTATGTGCCAATAATATTATTTATGGAGTGTGTTTGAGAACGTATTTAGGACTAATAAATTGAAACTAATATTGAGAGCTTTACATTGTAACAATTGAAATTAATAAATTCTAATGACATTGTCAAACAAAGCCTAATCACCACAAAATCAGAATAAGTTGGCAAAGGTTGCCTTGAAGGTGCTAAAGTTTTCAAGGCATGGGTTAAATCTCAAATTTTAAGCTGAATGAACAGTAATTATAAATCTCTTTCTTTTTTTATTTTTATTTTTACCTTTTATCTTTTTTTTTAATATATCAATGATTTTTTTTGAAATATATAAACTTAAAATGGTAGTATGATTCAACTCTTGTTTATTTAGTTTTTCTGATTTAAAATAATAGGTATAAGAAAAAACATAAGGAGGTATAAACAAAAGTGTAAATGGAAATTTAAAGATATGCAATACAAATTAACTTTAAAACTTGAAATTTTAAGAGGACAAAATAATGAGTTTCACAATAGAGAATAAATTTGAGTCTCATGATTGTAAATGAGCTGAAAGTTATTAGTTTCACCATCTTTTTCTTGTAACTTTTTAAAAATATTTAAAATAAAGAGCAATATTTACCATACTTGAACTTAAAACTCAATAAGTTAAAAACAACTCACACATGAACTAAATATTAATCGAGCTAGCTTTATTGACATATTTTTAGAGTAAAGGATTTACACCAATCATATTAAAATTAACAAGATGCAAGTGTAATAAACTATAATAAAAAAATTTTGACTGGAGTTAACTCTTCTGTTATCCTTTTAGAATTTTAAGCTCTTTTTCTCTTTTTTTCTTTTTTTGTAAAATTTTAGAATTTTTAAGTTAAACTCATGAATCAAAAGAGAAACATGCACATGCGCACACACGAGATGAACACCATCATTTCATTTCACATTGCAAAAGCCCAAATGCGAATTTGAGAGGAATCTGGGGTGAATTTGGATAGAATTTCATAAAAAAAAAAAGAAAATATAAAATATATATATATATATATATATATATATTATATACTACCCATACAACATAAGCGAAATGCGGAGGGAATCTTGTCTGTGTAGTGCACAACAAACTATTATAAATCAATAATAATCATACTGTAAATCAACTGTACTAAATTAAATTAAATCAAATTTCATTTCACATTAATTATTATTTTTTTTAAAAAAATCTTAATCAGAAGAAAATAAAAAAGACTGACTGCTTTGTTAAATGCTTTCCTGGGTTGAATTGAGTGTCGGCTTCTACATTCAAACGCATTAATTAATAATAGAATACAAGAATAGAAAAAAGAAAGAAAAAAGAAAAAAGATAGAAAAGTTGTCTGAGCTTCGCAAAGTCGACCTCTGATTTCTCGGCGACAAGTCAGTCTCTTTCCCCCGTTGATCCCTTCGACAACTCGCTGTTCACGAATCCACAAAACCCAGAAACAAAAACCCAAAAAACAAAACCCAAAAAACAAAAGAAAAAAAAACGCAAAAAAAAATAACAAAAAAGAACACTAAAGAATTCCTTCTTAGTGTCTGTTTTGTGTCATCATCAAAAAATTTTTTTTTTCCTTTTCCATTTTTGGGTTGTCATTTGTACTTCTGGGTTTCCGAATTCCGCTTCTTTTAGCTCGAAGACAGCTTGTTTCTGGTGGGTTTTGGTCCTTTTCAAAAGTGGGTTTCGATTGGAAAATGGAATCCACTTTGCGAGAGATCTTAATTATTCTTTTCGTTGTTGGTTCGAATGTTTCGGTTCAAAAGTTGTGATTTTTCTTTTTGTTCTCTTTTGAGTTGATGGGAAAGAAAGGTTCCATTACGGCAATTTGAAGGAACTGAGAAGTGTAAACAACTTCTTAGCTTTATAGTCGGTTGTGAATTCTCGAGACATTGAGCTTCAGCAAGGGGGAAAAAAGTCGATGGTTCTCAATGGCTCTTTGAAGAAGTGATACTTGAGTTTTTAAGAAATGGATAGGAGTTAAAATTAAAAAAATAAAAAAAAGTGTCTTTATGGTAGAAGAATTTGTTGGTACCACAGAGGAGCAGGTGATTGGTTTTTCTTTTATAAGACTTTTGTGAAATAGAATTTTTGTCACCAATGAAGGCTCCTCCAAATGGGTTTTTGGCAACTTCTGGAGAAGGTGAGGATTTCTCGAGACTTATTACTGTTTCATTTCTTTTTGAGTCTTCCCAAGTCTTGACATTTGATTTTCAACTGGTTATTTTGGTTTGATAGAGAAAAATCTCCGTCTCATTTGAACTGGTTACTCTTTGATATGTATGGTGTTGAGATATATCATGTGTGGGTTCATTCTCTTATGTGATGTAAATGATAAAAGGGCATAAGAAAAGTCTTGGTTTTTTTTTTTTTAATTCATGAATTCTAGTATTTTGTCTCTCCCCTTCTTTTTTTTAAGGCTGGGTTGACTTCATAGTATCCACCATTGCTGAATTTACATCTTAGCTGACGCTTGTAAGAGTTTGATGTGAATACTGGTGATAATTATCAGCAGAAATGTTTTTTCTGTTCAGTAATGCCTTGCTGATGTTCATTTCCATTTTTCCCTTAGCTATCTCTGTCCCAAAAGGCGGGTTTATCTTTTATTTTTTTATTTACTTTTTATTTTTTAAGAAAAAAAAAGTGAAACATATATACGCCATTTACTTGGGTAAGATTTTTCACAGAAGAGATCTGGGTTCTTGAATTCTTACTAAACCAGATAGTTACATTACCAATGCCTGAAATCCAAAATTGTATGTTGGGTTGCTAAGTTCCTTGTTGTTTACTTATAGAACACCGGGTTAATAAATGGGGACTTCACATCAGTTACTGTATCTTGACATGAAAGACTATATTTGGTTCTGGAAACAGGAGAGAGGAAGAACATTAATTCGGAGTTATGGCACGCGTGTGCTGGTCCACTGGTTTCTTTGCCTCCAGTTGGAAGCCTTGTGGTTTACTTCCCTCAAGGCCACAGTGAACAAGTATGTTGTTTCTTCTTATATCTAAGCACGAATATTTTCTTGATCTGGTTTCTAATGGACTTATGTATTTGTTTATTTTAATTGATAAAAATCTTGCAGGTTGCAGCTTCAATGCAGAAGGAGGCTGATTTCATACCTAACTACCCCAACCTTCCTTCAAAGCTGATCTGCATGCTTCACAACGTCATATTACATGTACGGGACTTATGCACGGCCATTTTAGCTTATTTTCTGGTGAAAAAAAAAGTATTATCTTGTTGAATTTGCAATTGTTAACTCCAACAAGAAAAAAGAAAAAATGAAAAAGGAAACTATTATTGATCTGTACCAGTAGTTTGTCATTTTAGCCAGCTTTTAGAATGTCAATACAAGTGTTTTCAATTTAGCCACCTTTTTTTTTTTCCCCTGTCTTGGTCATATAATTGATCACTTTCATGGACATCGTTGAGAGACAGTTAACGGATCTTTCTAGCACCTTTTTGAGGATTGTTGATTAACGTAATTGAACTTTGTGAATCAGGCTGATCCAGAGACAGATGAGGTTTATGCACAAATGACACTCCAGCCAGTAAACAAAGTAGGTCAGCCATTCATTTTGAAAATAAAATCAATGCGTTACTCAGACCACTCTCTTTTTCCCATTTAATTGTGTGGTCATACAGAGTACCTAAATATACGCTTTCTACAGCATGACAGGGATGCGTTACTCGCATCTGATATGGGCCTCAAGCAGAACAGGCAACCTTCTGAGTTTTTCTGCAAAACTCTTACAGCAAGTGACACGAGTACCCATGGTGGATTTTCCGTGCCTCGACGTGCAGCTGAGAAGATCTTTCCACCTCTGGTGTGTATGATAGTTTAAGTTAATTTCAATTTTAAACTGATTGTATTCTGTATGACTTTTTTAATTTTGGTCACTGAATTGAAATGTTTCGTAGGATTTCTCAATGCAACCCCCTGCTCAGGAACTAGTTGCTCGAGATTTGCATGATAATTCTTGGACTTTCAGGCATATCTATCGTGGTATTTGCTTGCTTTGATGTGTATTTTCTCCTGCTTCTCTCTTTATTTAGATTTCAGGATATGTTCTACTGTTTTCAGCAAAGTGAAGAGAAATATGGATTAGATGTCTTATAATATGTTAGAAACAATATTGACAACAGATATTTGTTTCAGGCCAACCAAAGAGGCACCTACTGACAACCGGTTGGAGTGTCTTTGTTAGTACTAAAAGACTTTTTGCTGGCGATTCTGTTCTTTTTATAAGGTGTGAAGCATATATCCAGTAAACTTAAATTTTAGCTAGCACAATATTTTTTTTTCCACAAAGTTTGAAACAGCAATCTTGTTTTTGTAGAGATGAAAAATCCCAGCATCTCTTGGGAATAAGGCGTGCTACTAGACAACAGCCAGCACTGTCTTCATCGGTCATTTCCAGTGATAGCATGCATATTGGAATTCTTGCTGCTGCTGCTCATGCAGCTGCAAATAACAGCCCATTTACTATATTTTACAACCCAAGGTACTGCTGATGGTTTTAATGCGTTATGTTTGGTTGGCATATGCCATGCAGGAAATGGTTCTGAAAAGTATTTGTTTGAATTCAATAGGGCAAGCCCTTCTGAATTTGTTATACCATTGGCAAGGTACAACAAAGCAATGTATACTCAGGTTTCGCTTGGCATGAGATTCCGGATGATGTTTGAGACTGAGGAGTCTGGAGTACGCAGATACATGGGTACTGTTACGGCTATAAGTGATTTGGATCCTCTTCGATGGAAAAATTCACAATGGAGAAATCTTCAGGTACATTTAATTCATTTTATGGTTCTTGTATGGGGAGAAAAAAAAAAAGAACTTTTGTATGGTTCATGGAAATGGGTTGCTTAGTGGACATTATGCACTCCTATGTGGAATTGACAAGTGCTTAATGTTTTCCTGTCGTTCGTAATGGATTAATGAATTCACGTTTTCTGACGGAGAGAGGTAGTGCATGTACAACTGTATAAGTTTTTATGTTTCGAAATGTTACTGTACTATTTTTGGAAGTGCATATTGTACTAAATGGGTTTAATCCAAGCTTCTTTTGTAAATCCTGTTACCCATATTATTTTATTGCCTTTTGACAATGTGCTTTTGATAGGTTGGATGGGATGAATCGACAGCCGGTGAACGTCCTAGCAGAGTTTCAATTTGGGAAATTGAACCTGTTGTAACTCCTTTCTACATATGTCCACCTCCATTTTTCAGACCCAAGTTTCTCAAACAACCAGGGATGCCAGGTAAACCAAGTCTCAAAATTGAGCTAGATTATCTAGGAGCCTAATAGGTCCAAAGTATGGCGCTTCTAAGTAAATTTTGAGGATGGCATTTTTGCTTATGCTGGGAGGCAGGTTTCCACTTATATAAAAATCATTATCTTTCCCATATGTCCTTGATAGTGATCGATGAGAAATGGATTTTGCAGACGGTGAATCTGAAATAGAGAATGCTTTCAAAAGAGCCATGCCTTGGCTTGGAGACGACTTTGGCATGAAGGATCCTGCAACCCCAATTTTTCCTGGCTTGAGTTTGGTGCAATGGATGAACATGCAACAAAACAATCAGTTTCCTGCTTCGCAGTCTGGATTTTTTCCGTCGATGGTTTCTCCAACTGCTCTGCACCATAACCTTGGTGCTGATGATCCATCCAAGTTACTGAATTTCCAAGCTCCTGTGATGTCTGGGCCTAATGCTCATCTGAACAAGGCAACTCCTTCAAACCAAGTCAATCAAGTGCAACAGCCAAACGTGGCATGGCCCCAACAACAGCACTTGCATCAGTTGTTGCAGAATCCCACAAATCAACAACAGCAGAGTTGCTCCCAACAGCAGCAGTTGCAGCAATTGTTACATACGGCTCCTCCTAACCAACAACTGCCGAATCACCCGCAGCAACAGCGGACGGTGCAGCAACAGCACCAGGAACCTCCACAATCGCAACAGCATCAGCAACTTCAGCAGCAGCAAACGCAACAACAACAACAACCACAACAACAGCAGCAACAGCCGATATCTCAACCCCCTTTGGTAAATAATGGTGTAATGGCCCAAAATCAGATCCCGAGTCAAAATTTGCAGCAACCAGTCATGTTTTCCCAGCATCAACAGCAACAATTACTTGCTGGGAGTTCCCAATCCCAGCAAAGTGTACACTCTAACAAGAATTCAATTCAGTTGACCTCGTTACCTATGGACTCACAGTTTCAGCAACAAATGGAGATGCAACCAAGTCTCTTACAGAAGCAGCAGCAGCAGCAGCAGCCAGTGCATTTGCAGCAAAACCCGCTGCAGCTTTTGCAGCAGAACCTGTCTCAGAGAGCACAGCAACAGCCACAATCACAACCATTGTCACACCAGGGACTTTCAGACCAACAGCTTCAGTTGCAGTTGTTACAAAAGTTGCAGCAGCAGCAGCAACAACAGCAACAGCAGCAGTTGCTCTCTCCACCAAGTTCACTTTTGCAGCCTCAACTGCTACAGCAACAAGTAACCCAGCAAAATCAGCAATTACAATCGTTGCCACTCTCGCAACATCAACAACCTCTGAACAGCAATAGCTTCTCAGCCGAGAAGCTTCTCAATGCCCACAACTTCTCAACTTCAGCACTGACACAATCACAACATGTACCCTCTAGCCAACCACAGAGCCAGCACAAGCCACTCGCTGGAATCAGAGCCAGCTCTGGTCTTACAGATGGAGATGCACCATCATGTTCGACCTCCCCTTCCACTAACAATTGTCAGATCTCCCCATCAAACATGTTGAATAGAAACCAGCAAGGGCCAGCCCTCTTCTTGGGGGATGCAGTGATGGAGCCTCCCGCTAATTTACTTCAAGACCTTCAGAACAAGTCTGATATTCGGATCAAACATGAGGTTCCCGGCTCAAAAGGACCAGACCACCTTAAGTATAAAGGAACCATCACTGATCAGTTGGAAGCATCTTCTTCTGGGACATCATATCTCGATGCTAGCACAATCCAGCAGAGTTTCCCTCTCCCCACCTTCTGTTTGGATGGTGATGCTCAATCAAACCCGAGGAACAATCTTACTTTTGCGGCTAACATTGATGGTTTGGCACCAGACGCTATGTTGTCCAGAGGATATGACTCTCAAAAAGATCTTCAAAACTTGCTTGCTAATTGTGGCGCTGCTCCGAGAGATATTGAGACCGAGTTGTCTACTGCTGCCATCAGCTCTCAGTCATTTGGGGTACCAAACATGCCTTTCAAACCCGGTTGCTCAAGTGATGTTGCCCTCAACGATGCTGGGGTATTGGGCAATGGACTGTGGGCTAACCAGACTCAACGAATGAGAACGTATACAAAGGTATGTTGTTTCTGAGCATCGTTCCTTATTCATACCTTTCAAATAATAATATGTAAGCTTCACTTTATATTCCTTCATGCTGCTACAGGTTCAAAAGCGCGGTTCTGTGGGAAGGTGTATTGATGTTACCCGCTATAAGGGGTATGACGAGCTCAGGCATGCTTTGGCTCGCATGTTTGGGATCGAAGGGCAGCTAGAAGATCCACAGAGGACCGACTGGAAGCTCGTCTATGTGGACCATGAAAATGACATACTTCTTGTTGGAGATGATCCATGGCAGTAAGTGGAGAACCCCGCCACATTTTGTAGCAGCCAACTGGTCTTCTCTCTTCTAATTATTTCATCTAAGAAATTGTTTCTGGAATTTCTTTCAGGGAGTTTGTGAGCTGTGTTCAAAGCATAAAGATACTATCATCTGCTGAGGTACAGCAAATGAGCTTGGATGGAGATCTGGGTCAGGTCCCAGTTCCAAACCAAGCATGTAGTGGAACCGACAGTGGAAATGCATGGAGAGGACAGTATGAGGACAATTCAGCTGCCTCATTTAGCCGTTGAGGATTTAATACGAACCATTTGTCTTCTCACAGTTTGGCATCGTGCGGTGAAAGACGTGGACAGAGAGCCCTTCATTTCATACAAGGCACTTATACAGCAGCGGCGGCATTGTTTGGAAGGATGTACTGAACCTTGTCCCGAGTACGCAATATTGGTTCCACCAGCGATGATTCAAGCTTTATTCACCACGTTGGTAACATGTTGCCGATATCAGAGCAGGTAGTTGATGCAATTGCATTTCTGGTGAATCTATTCCAACTTCTTAGTTGCCATGCTGCTCCGGCGAAAAAATTCAACATGCGAGCACGAGGCGGAAAATGGCACATGTACAATATAATCCTTATGAACTTTTTTTCCCCCCTTAAAGACTGATTTGCACAACCTGTTTATCTACTTGTAAATGCTGTGATAGAAAACAATCACGGGTCTAGTATGTAGTTGTAGGAATACTGTGTGATATATGGCATTTTTTTTGGCCATCTATTAGACTTTTCCACGTTGGTCGCTACCGAATCCTTGCCCATTTGGATAAAATTCTGACTACAGATTAGTTCATTGTAACAGTACATTTGTTAATGTGACTCGAGAAAGGAGAGGCAGTGTCGACTTTTATTTTGTTGTGAAGGAAATAAAATCTGCTAATTCGCGCCATCAACTGATTCAATGCACAAACCCCCTTACGGTACTTTATTTAAGAATTGCATGTCATTTTTTTGGGGTTGGAAAATAGACGAGCTAAACTTGGCACGTTGTAATCTTACAACTCCTTAAATTAGCCAAAAAACACTCATCCACCAAACCAAAAGTTCTAAACATACAATGACATTTGTTATTCTGCAAGTTCCAAGCAGGCAAGCAGAGTAATCCCAAGAGGGACAAAAAGTCAAAAAGTCAAAAACTCAACAATTATCTTCCAAAAGGGGTCTGTATTTCTGCTACATTCAAACCAATATGCCTTGAACAAACTCCGCCACAAAATTCAGAGAAAACAGATTGAGCGTATCTAATCGGACAACTACGAGAGCACAGCCATAACATCCGAAGCTCTCAAAGCTATGTAGTCAGAGCCATCTTTGCCCTTAAAGTCGTTCCCTGCATATTTAGAGTACATAACTGTGCTCCCTGGGGTGATGGATAACGGTTTCCTGTTCCCTTCATCGTCGAGAGGACCAGGTCCAACTGCAATTACCTGTCAAAAGAACAACAATATCCATGGTCAATGTCATATCCCATACGTGATGGTAGTAAGGATCCATTAATTCCAATACATGCTTGACAGGACACAAAAGCTATCCGATACTCACAGTGCCAACCGAGGGTTTCTCCTTGGCTGCCTCAGTCAGCAGCAGGCCACCTGCTGTCCTCTCCTCAGCCTCAGCAACCTGTGAACATGGCCAACATGTGAATATTAATCCAAAACCATGCACAACCATCTCTACGGTGTACAACATGAAATCAAAGATTATTCTTCTGAGGATTAAAAAATTATAGAAAAAGCTCATCTCTAGGTCTCCACTACAATAATTGACTATACTTGAGTTTTAGATACAAAATGACAGACCTTGATTAAGACTCTATCATTAAGGGGCTTAAGATCTTTGACATCATCTGTTTCGAGAATGCCAACAATGTCATCGTCCTTCAATATAAGATGCTTTGCACCATTAAACTCCAGCTCTGTACCGGCGTACTTGGAATAAACAACTTGGGCACCAGCCTATGTATGTAACGTAAAAACATTCAGTTGGCAAAAAATTTTGATAATGGGCAACCAATCACACAGCCTCAAAAATGTATGGAAAAAAAAAAAATCACCTTTACACTGATATCCACTTTAGATTTCCCAACCGTCTTGCCCTCTCCAACAGCAACCACCTCACCCCCTTGAGGCTTTGTTTGAGCTGTGGTTGGAAGCAATATTCCACCCTCAGTTTTCTCTTCTGCGGATTTGATCTTCAGGAGCACTCTGTCTCCCAACGGCTGGATGGAAGTGTACTGAGAATCGTAAACACAACATTGCCAAGTTAGACATCCCAGAACTAGCATCTTAATAGACAAGATTCATACACAATAAATTTTTAAATTTTTACGACAAAATCCACAAACCCGTTGTTCACCACAGTTTTGAGTAGAGGTCTTTACGAGTTTATCCTAAAACAAACACCCCATAATACATTTAAACTACATTTCACATACTACATGAATTGAAAATCACTCGAACATTTCGCATAGCATATATTCTTATCTGGAATACACATAAGCAAAGCAGATTCAAAATCAGACCAGCAAACACTAAAGACAAATAGAAAATTAAATTCATAAACTTTAAAAATTCTCACAATTTTGAATAAATTTATCCATAATTCTTCCAAAAAAAAAAACACAAACTTTACAAGAAAGGAATCCCCAAATCAAAACTATGATTATTAGAGCGAGAATTACCTTGGGTGCAACAACGGTAGCAGCTTTAACAACGAGACGTCTGAAGGACAACGACCTCTGTTTGATTCCGGCCAACTTCACTTGACCCGCCGACGCGAACTTAATCGACGACGGCCTGAGCCCTTCGAACGACGGCAAACTCCTTGCGGAAATCGAGGACGCGGTGAGCTGAGCACTTGCCATTTCCGATAAGAAGAAGAAGAAAAACCTGCTCTTTAGAATCACCAAAATCAAATTCGTGAAAATTGTTGTTAGAGAACTGGAAGAAATGAGAAGTGAAAAGGAAGTGAGAGAAGAATACCTTGACTGGGAGAGAGATGAGGAAGACGAGGACCAAGAAAGGAAGGTTTTTTTTTTTTTGCTGGAGGAGAGAGAGGATAGAACCCTGTGTGCGTTTTGCCCTAGTGAAGAAGTGAAGGTTTTATGAGAAGACAAAAGAGGTTTCTAGAATATAGGCGCAACCTAATCACCCTCTCCATTGCTTGTGTGTGCCGTTTGGGGTGAGTTGAAAATGCAGAGTAAATTGTATCATTGCATTTAAATTATTTTTTTTACATAACACAATCTGTATTTTTAATTTTGATATCTTGAATTTTAAAATTATTGACAACTAAAATTTAACAGCTAATAAGTGTTAGATAATAAGCTTTCTTAAGCCTAGAGCTCATCATCTTAAAAAAAAATAAAACTCAACATGTGAAAAAAATACTTAACAAAAATTAAAAGTAGTTATTGGACCTTGATTGTTAATGATTTTAAAGTTCATGGTGCATTGGGTCAAGATTGAAAGTTTGATGTGTATTTTACAAAAAATAAATAGTCTAGGATGCTAGAGTGCAATTTGCTTGGAAATATATTGTGTTGTTTCAGTTAAAATTGTTGCGATGTTTTATTTTACATAATTGGAATAAAAACTAGTAGTTCTAATCGTGTTTCTAAACATGCTATATTCTCCATGCAACGTAATTGGAATTTTGCTCATTTCCCATTACATTTACATGGGTGTATTTTTTTTAAACTTATGATAGGATTAGTATTTTTTCCCATTGGTAACATACTATTATTTTAATTATTGAATTAATTTTTTAATGTTGTGATTTATTATTGAAAGCAATGATTGTATCGCGTGCTATAAATTTTTAACATAGACATTCACAAATCAAACCGTTGAATAATTATAATTTCATTTGTGAAAATAACATTACATACCAATAAGCCATAAATGCACGCAAGCTCTCATAATTTTTGTGTTGAATTTCCTTTTTTTTGCTGGCTTTTTTTTTTTTTTTTGCCTCTTCAATATTACAATCTAAGATATTCATTTTAGGGTGTTTAAGAAAAGAGTTTCAAACTTTAGATTTTAAACCACACACTGTAATATGTGAGAGCTTTATATTGTAGCATATTTTTACTTTACATTATTTATGATTTAAACTCTCTTAAACACCCTATTTAGGGTGTGCGAAAAACTTGGTTCAAACTAATAGTTTCACCTCAAGCAGTTTAAGGCACTCGCATACTACAATGTAAAGCAAAAGTGAATAACAGTTTAAAGCTCTCTCATGCTAGAATATTTTAAACCAAATAGTTCAAACCATTGGTTTTTTTTTTGTTCAAACTATTAGTTTAAATCAAGATTGCCAAGCACTATTTCCATGCTTGTAAGGGAAATGGATTCGGATTAAAATCAGAATAATCAATAACAATATTTATTTTCAGTTTTATGCCTACAAATCAAGGTAATAAAAATGCCAAGGACCAAATTTCATGAACTACTAATTGTTAGGGAAAAAGGGTAAAAGAGTTCTTTGCTAGGGATTTGGTACTGTTAAGTTTCTTTGTGTAGGTGTGGTGTCACGGCCTCTCCTTTCAGGTTCAAAGCTTAGCATCGCCTCTAGGCTGGTCGTCGGGACTTGGGCTTGTTAAAGGAGATGCCGTCTCACGTCTGTGTTGGGAGAGGAAGTGCACTAGGGCAGTGGGGTTTCGATTATCTGTCAAGGCGAGTCAAATTGAAGGCTGACGATTTTTGTGCAAGCAAGATCGGGGCTGGCTTTTATGGCTAGTAGCAACGACACCCATGGGGTTCAAGGCAGATCTAGGGGCTGGGCTTCTGTTTTGACCAGAGGCAGAAGGAGATCCGTACCATAGAGGAAGAAAAGGTAAGCCAGGGGGGTGGTTGGGCTTTAGCTGTGGCAGGAGGTGGATGGAAGTAGTGGTTAAGGAACTACGATGGTGGAGTTTTCCAAAGAAACTGAGCTTACTTCACCAAGTTTAAGAACGAGGTAGAATGGGCTGGTGGTTAGAGGGGTAGATTACCGAAGGTCAAGCGAGTCTACAAATAACCATAAACGGAAGAGACGGTGACGGCAATGGATCATTGCCAGTCAGAGTGTTTCCTCCATGATTTTAGTTTGCTTAATGTCTTGGTTTTGTTTTTTGTTTTTTTGTTTTGTTTTTATGTCCAGTATAGAATAAGGGAAGTGATTTCTCCACCTCTAGTTTGTGTTTGTATTTCGCACCCACAGATTAACAGCGTTGTGTATGGTGATTGTTGGTTAGATTTGAATCAATACCGAGTTGTTTGCACCCTCACTAGGTATCGAGTTGTTTAGGTGTTCTTTATTTTAGTATCATGATGAAGTGCCTCCCGATTATGAATGATATTATTCGGCTATGCACCTTTATACATCTATGTCAAGGGTATTTAGTGAAATTAAAGTAACAAAAATTAGAGGATTAAGACTTAATTTGAGTTAAAAATCCTAATGAATATAGAGTCTATAATGAATGTTTAAGCAACGTTACTATATGAAAGTTGTGAAGAAAATAAATATAAAGAGAGAATAAGTTTCACGTGATGCTTTTGAGGCACTTGAAACGTAAAACTTTTCATCTTCTTTTAATGAAATTTTTTTTACTAACATGTTTAATACGTATGTGTGGAGTTTCAACTTACTTAAAAAAAAGTAAGAATAGGGAGATTCTTTCTTCTTGTGAATCATATGGCATCGCAAAAGGGGCGAAAACGAATGTCATTGGGAGTAGCGAAGGAGATAAATTAGTTATTTCACATAGACAAATATTCTAATGTGCAAAAATTCTAAGTAAAAATTTAATGGAAAATAAATATTTTTCACATTTTTAAAGTTACGAAGAAACGAATAATACAAATTATAATGCTAAAACGTCGGAGAAATATTTCAAAAATTAAATAGACTGTGCTTTACGAATTGAAGTTAAAGAGACATATTATCATAATGCTAAAAATTTTGGGAAATATTTCAAAATTTTAATAGATTGTGCTTTAAGCTAACAAACGACTCATTTTAAGGTGAGGGATAGGATTGAAAACTGCCATTGTTCTATAACCTAAATATTGGTTCAACCGATTATAACATAAAACTCTCATATATTATAATTTTTAAACTAAAATTTTTAGTTGAAACTAGCTAGCTAAATATTTTATAAGTTAACCAGCGATGTGCTATGGATCATGAGGAAAAAAAAAAGACGCTGAGGATGATTCTGGAAGCACTGGGCGGGCACTGTAGATGCGCCAAAATGAAGTGGATTTTTTTTTTTTTCCGCGTGTGATAATGTTTTTTTTCCTCTTCCCTGCCTTAATAAGAGGAGAGCCCAATCCCTTTAAACGTTGGCATTGCTCATTCTTTTGAGAATAGAGACAAAGGGTACCTTGAAGAATGCCAATGGCAAGAATCATGCCATTCAAATAAAAGACGTTAGAATTCTAGCATTTGAACAGCTGAAAGTCAACAAAATGCATCTTGCGTCAAAGCAATCTACTAGATTATCATATGTTATCTATCTGACTGTGTTTCATTTTTTAGCACAAACCACCGGTGGTTACTGATGCCAATTGTTGGAGTTGAAGATTGGGCAGGTATGGATTCTTCTGAGCACTGTTGAGAGCTCCTAACTGGATCATATCAGAAGTCTTTCTAGAAATTCTATAGCATGACATATAGAATTTGGCCGAGGAAGGTTTTCCTAGTTAGTTGGTGGCAAAGAACCGCCAGCGCGAGAGCCAGAATTTTTATCAGGGGCCACTGCTCAAAAAACCACTAATCAATGTTATTGCAAACCAACATAATTATGTATTTTTGATTACTAAGTAGGCGCACAATTATAATGTTTCTTATAAAATCAGGATATAAATAAGGCTTTTAAAAAATTTTAAAATAAAAAATAAAACTTCAAAAGTTGAATGAGGATGCACGGCCTCACTCAACAATAAGTGGCTCTACCATTAAAAACCGCGTAATTAGCATGCAATATATACACAACATTTATAGCAGAAATATTATAAGCAAGGCTTGTTCATTAATAGGATGTTTGGCAACTTTAGTTAAAACTCATAAGTTGAACTCTTGAGTTCAAACACTGCATACTGAAGCATAATTTTTTTATTGTTATTATTTTAAGGAACTGCAGTCTAGCTTTCTATATAGTTTCAAGTCCAATTTTGTAGATGGAGAGCCTGAATTCGAGAGAAAAGCACAGACTGTTCTAGAGGTACTAGATTGATATTAAAGTGATTCTTATGATTGATAGTCAATTTACACAAATGGTCAATCAATTATTAAATTTTCCTGTGTCACTTCCAGGGATTGAATCAACGTGGCCCATCTTCAGAAGTTGTCAGGTATCTCTCTTTAGCTAGTAATAATTAGTCATTTCATGGAAAAACTAAATCCAGAACCTCGTCGTGTGCCACACAAGGCACACAAGGAAGTTGCTTCCCACAGTCTGGGAAATCAAGAAGCTGCCGGGAGCATAGCAAAGCTCTGTAGTCTCATGGGAGCACCATTGAGTCTGTTAAGAAACAAACGAAAAATAGCCAATAGAAAATGAAAAACAAAGAATATATAGATGAAGGCAGAAAACTTAAGAAGGAAAAAACCACGAGTAGAGACAGAAACAAATATACTATAATGAAAAATTTGATACAAGAGGAGAGTATTCGAAACACAAGTAGTGGGCTATGGGCGTGATCCCTTTGCTACTATTATAGACCTTAAAAAATTCTCATAATTATAATTTTTTTGCAAACGTTGCATAATAAACTTATCGGACAGGACTAAACAGGACTCTGAGTCACTATACTGTAAGAGAGTTTAGAAAACAAGCTTGAGAATGTCTAGAAATTTATAGACCATGTCTCATCTTTTGTCGCTCGTGAGGAAACTCGGCCTTCTGGGTGCAAGACCACCCCACCAACACCAAGGAAGCAGAAGAAGATTCTTCATCTCAACTTCAGTAGTGTGAGTGTGCAAAACACAATTAGGCCTCCATGTTCACCTCTGTCTTGTCTCTTCTTGTAAAGTTAAGGAGGATGAGGGAGATAACAAACCGCCGTAAAAGGATGATGTTACTAGTGGTGGTGGAACAATGCCTTGGCGCGTTGGCAGTGTAGAGTTACTCCATTGAAGAGCGTGATGAATAATGGTAATTGCGTCTTCAAGAGATGGCGCTCTGGTTGCTCGGAAATCGAACTTGGTTAATGTGAAGATGATGCAGAAAGCTGCTGAGGAGATCATAAGAAGCGTTAGAGCTTATGTCATTGAGTTACATGAACGAGTGGCAGAGCTGCCACACAAAAAAAAAAAAAAAAAAGTCCTTCCTTTTCCGATTATTCCTTTAATATCACAAATTAGTTAGTATTGTTATCTCAAAAAACTTTCCTTTCATATGTGATCAATATAACTTTGCTTTTTTGACTTACGATTTTTTAAATACCTACAAATAAAAAAATGACAACTTACTTGTCGCGTTTAGATTTTTAAAAATAACATAGACAAAAGTTAAAATCTTTAATATTATTTTTTAATAGAGTCTTTCAGACTGAGCCCATAAAAACATAAAAAAAAAAAAAAAAACAAAAAAATTTGCTTTATTCTACAACAATATGCTGACAAACTGATGTTCACTTTCTGGTTGCAGTACCTTAGCCAGGAAAGAGAAGTGAGTTCTAAACATACCGAAGGAGGGAAGAAATTGTGGACAAGTGCAAGACAGTGCTGAAATTGTTGTAGGGGAGGAGCTGCTTGCAGCTCCCGGGTGGCTGCCCCCAGCCCAATGGCCCCTTTATATTTTGACCGCTCAAAAGCACTTTCTTGCACTTTTTTCTTGAATTTGCCACCCCTAAAATTTTTTTATTGTAGTTTTTCACACATGGTTTTCTAATATTTTTCATTATATATCAAATTTTTATTTTATACATCTATTCATATTTTATAGGACTTTTTAAATGTTTGAATCATACCTTAAATTTTGACTTCTAAATATACTAAGAATTCAAACTTAAAGTCCCAATTAAAGCAAAAATTAACCAACTACTATAGAAATTTATAATTTTGTAGACACACAATTTTAAAAAGTGAATTAAACTTTATTAGAGGTTTGGGTTTATTCAAAAGAATGAATAAAAGGTAAAACTAGGTTAGAAAAGGTAAAAAGAGACTAAAAGTTTTAAAAGAAAAAAAAAATTATAGAATTAAATGCTTATTTTTCTTTAAAATTTTGGTTTAACTTGCGCCTCCAGCCTGAAAAAAATTCTTGGCTCTGCCCTGGATTGTTGGAAACCGTGTTGGGTTATGTGAATCCGGTGAACATGACAGCAAAGAGATGTTTGAGCTCACATTTATTTGATCTCAAATCTTTTAATCCCGCAATATAAAGTGTTTTTTCCAACTTTTTCTCTTTTCTTTTCATTCTTTGAAATGTCGTTCTGTAAAACATTTAATTATTCCTGCAACCTCCATTAGTAGCAAGAATTCGTGTTGTGATATCGTAATTAATTTGCAAGTTTAATGAGAATGATTAGTGTATGTTAGTGTTGCCATTGATTAGTGTATGTTAGTGTTGCCATTGACTAATGGATGGCTTACTCTGAACAAATTTTTACCAAAGACAGATTCAACAAAGTCATGGTAAGAGAAGCTTGAATCACCCAATGAGTCCATAGGTTCTTCAAAAGGGAAGCCTGAGGATTTAAACATGTGTTCCATTTTTCGTTTTTGAAAGAATTATTGTGCTCTAAGGATTGGTTACAATGGCGGCATTTCATTTTATTTTATTTTTCTATTTTTATCTATGTCGTAAGCATGTACTCATTACAAGTTAACCTTTTAGAAAATTAAATTATAGTCTTAATCATCATCTATTAGAACACTATAGCGAGGATAAAATATTTGAAAACATAGTTGGAACTAATAAATTGGAATCAAAACACTGTAGCATGTTTTTGCTTTACACTCTAATATATGAGAGCTTTACATTATAGGAGTTCGAACTAATAAGTTAGAACGATATTTCTAAATACACTAAACTATTTGTAGGGATAAAAAGGAAAATACTCAGAAAAAAATAAAATAAACAAGAGTTGTGATTAAAATATAAAATTAATGCAATAATCCCCTTATCCAATTCCAAGAACAGCTAGAAGAAAAAATGGTCATGTGATGTCAATGAGATCTAAAGTTAAGAGTCTATTAACCCACACAAAAGAAGAGAAACAGACAAGTAAAGGAAATCATTTTGCATTTTATCATGGAAGGATTATGGGTATCCTTGTGCATTTGGTACACGTATTAGAATTGTGTTGATTTAGAATCTTTTGATTTGAGTTGAAAGATTTGAATTACTATCCAAATTAATGTTTGAATGTGTATTTAAAGTGTTAATGTGAATAGAGAATAAAATCTAAATTTGTATGTAGATATACAGTGAAAATATTTAGTAAACTAACAAAACCTAATGTGAATACATGATATACATTCAATTTGAATTTATTAATTGCAATTTGCACTGGTTAATGTTTCTGCTTCTTTAGCATCTCTTCACTTTATGGGCTGGTTTGGCAAAATTTTTGCTTGTTCTTTTACTTAGTAGAAGAGAAGAAGCAAAAGTTATGTTTTTTTTATGAATGTTGGGAACTATATATTTAAAAAAGCTTAAATAGGTCAAAATAGTTTTAAAACTTTTTAATAAACAAAAAAATGTTATTACGAGGTTTATAATGTTTTATTAAAGCACTGGTACAGGTTTTAAAGTCTATTTTAGCAGTACTTTTTAGAAAAGATACATTTTGTGGTTGACTAGAAGTACCTCTAGAAAGTCAAAGCACTTCTCAAAGATCATCTAACATATACTTCTCAAAGATCATCTAACATATTTTTAAAAGTAGCTCTTAGACCTAAGAAACCAAAAACATCCTTTTAAAAGCCCTACCAAACAGGCCCTGTGTATCAGTCTTTTTCAAATAAACTCCCTAAGGCCACAACATGTATATCTTCCAATTCTAGTTGTCTGATCTCACTATCACCCCATATAACAGCTTGTTTTTTTTATTATTATTTTTAGGATATAAACGTTATACCTTACCATTAAAGATGCCTATTTAGACTGTTTAGCCCAACACATATAAGCTTAAAGGGAAAATTGATCGGACTGGTTTACCTAGATAAAAAAATGGGCTAGGTAGTGCCCTTAATGAACATGGAGGCACAACCTGTCAATTAGGAAGCCTGCATGGGCCTATGGGTTGGCCGGCTTGAATTTTTACAAGGAATATTTAAAAAAGTTAGTGAGACAAATAATCCACTTATGTTTGTTGAATTAAAATATGACTGTAGATTAAGATTATAAATATTTTACATGTATTTTAAAATAATATCATTAAAATAATTACTATATAATTATATAGTACAAAATATGATGTCATTAAAACAATTATTATATTATTGAGAATATTCTAAAGATATTTTAAATATTGTGTTGAATTTCAATTTCAAAACAATAATTTGATCATTTATTGTAATTTTTAATTTAAAAAATGTCAAACATCTTACCAGGCTAGGCCAGTATTAGGTCTAGATCTTCAGTCCGACCTAATTCATGATGTGGGTCAGACCAAACCGAGCATCAAGCTAAGACAACGGGCTCTTTACCAACTTGTTAATGAAGATATTAATTAAAATATCATTTATTTAAATTTTGTAAATATTAGATTTTTAGATTTTTCTTTCCTATATTTATATCTTGATAAGTTTTCCATTAGCTAGTTTTCTCTTTTAATATTTGAATTGCATTTTGTAACACTATAAATACCCAGTTTATTCAATGAAAATATCATGCTATATTTTCTTCATTCTCTTTACGGTATCACGACCATTTTCTGGTTCTTCTTTTCTCTCCTCCAGCCATCTCACTCCAGTCAACACCAAAAGTCTCTCCTCTAGACGTTGTAGTTGAGCCACCACTGCCATCCAACCGGCCACAGTTGAGCCATCACCGCCCTTAGTTGCTACCGCCACCGGTCCACCCCCTCCTTGCAGCAACACCCTCCACCCACCTAAATAAAATAAAAAATAAAAACTAGTTTTGCAAGCCCTTAACGAAGCACATTAAAATCAAGTGTTACCACCGTACTACACCACAAGTTATGTTATACTTGTACTCAACAGATATATATTATGTACCTGTTTCTAGCAATTTCATTTAGCTACCACTGTGTCACACCCGTTACTGCCATAGCCACCTACTACCCTCTTCCGTTGTCACTTTATAAAAAAAAAATGGTCTATAGGGGTCATTGTCAATGTTACAAATAATATGGACACATAGCCCGCCACTGCTCATTGTTTCATATAGTCCCATATTGTCAAGGGTGTAGTCAAGAAGGACACATGTTACACATGTTTGATCAATGCCAAATTGTTGTTTGTCAAGAATGCAAACATCAAAGACATAAAGCACTATACTATTCATTCTTTCAACGAGCTCCACAACAACCTTATGCTCACTATGCAGAGACCATCATTTCGGACAATTCACCTTGGCTTCTCAATAGTGGAGCATTGCACCACGTCACCAATGACTTGAGCAAGCTCTCTCCTCATACTCCTTATGACGGTCCTGACAACATTATGATTGGCAATGGCATGGGCCTTCCCATCACTTATACTAGTTATATATCTCTCTCTACACCCACTAAAACTTTCTCTTTAGATAATGTCCTTTGTGTGCCTTCTATGAAAAGAAATCTCATCTCTATTTCTTAGTTTTTTCATTCTAATAATACTTTTATTGAATTCTTACCCACTTCTTTTCATTTGAAGGTTCTCCGCGGGAAGGCAATTCTTTTGTAGGGTTGGACTAGGGATGGTATGTATGAATGGTGGGATTCTTCTCTAAGTCTTCTTATTTGATTGCCTTTTAAGTGTCAAGACCACTTCGTCTGAGTGGCATCATCGTCTAGGTTATCTGTCGTCTTCAATTCTTAAGCACATTGTTTCCAACTTTAATTTACAATTATCGAGTCCTATGTCTTTCGATTTTAATTGTAATGCTTGTCAATACAACAAAGCCCACAAATTACCTTTCTCCGTTTCTTCTCTTGTCTCTTTTTCTCCTTTTCAAATTATTTTCTTTGATGTTTAGATCTCATCTATTTTTTCTGTTGATGACTCTAAATATTATGTTATCTTTGTTGACCACTTCACTAAATACATATGGCTCTACCCAGTATAACAAAAATCTCATATTTTTGATGTCTTTATTTGATTTAAAGCACTTGTAAGAAACTTTTTAGTCAAAAAATTATATTGTACTTAGACAATTTTGTGGGGGGGGGGGGGGGGGTGTGGTGTGGTGTTGGGGGGGAAGATCATTCTCAAATTTTCTTGTTACTCATTGCATATCTGATCTCACTTCTCCCCCTCACATACCAGAACACAATGGGTTCTCCAAACGTCGACACCGTCACATTGTTGAAACCGGCCTTTCTATTCTCTTTCATGTGTCCATGCCTTTGTTTTATTGGTCTTGTGTTCTCATTGCGATTTATCTCATTAAGCACATGCCTATTTCAATACTTCAACTTTCATCTCCATATCATCTATTATTTCAATCTCCCCTAAATTATTTCAAGCTTTATGCTTTCGTGTGTCTTTGTTGTCCATGACTTCGTCCTTATTCTCTTCACAAACTTACTCTTCAATCATCTCTATGTATCTTCCTAGGCTACTCCTTAACTCAAAGTGCCTATTTATGTATTGATCCTAGTACATCCAAAGCATGTACTTCTCGTCATGTCCAGTTTGTTGAGTCACTCTTTCCTTTTTCATCACTAAATCTTAATCTCGACCATCCATAATTTGATACCCTTTCCTAATGGCTAAGTCGCACGCCTTCCTGTGTGTGTGGATCTGGCACCTTTACATTTGTCTCCCATGATTTCCTTACTTCCCCTTAACTCTTCCAAACCATCGTTGCGGCATCTATTACTTATTGTCATGGTGCCTGAGCCTTTCAGCCTTCCCTAACGCCACCCAAGCCTAAAGCACCAGAGCCCTCCAATGAGCACCGTCTTGCCCCTTGCTGCACTAAAACCCTTCCAAATGAACCCTCCAACCCTCCCCTCCTTAACATCAAGACTCTTTTTCAGATTTTAGAGCCTCTTCTACCTATACTATTGTTATCGGATCACAACACAATATCTAAAAACCCATCCAAAAGCTTAACTTTCAACTTCTTGTGATTTTGAACCTTCCACCATCACCCAAGCCCTCAAAGATCATAAGAAGCGTCAGGCTATGTCTGAAGAGTATGATGCTCTTGTTCAGAATAAAATGTGGGAACTTGTTCCATCATACTCTTGTTCAGAATAAAATGTGGGAACTTGTTCCCTCAAATCTAAAATATTGTTGGGTACAAGTGGATTTATTGAATTAAATGCTTACCTGATGGTTCTGTTGATAAATATAAAGCTTGTTTAGTGGCCAAGGAATTTTAGCAATGCCCCGGTGTGGATTATAATGACACATTTAATTTAGTTTTCAAGCCAACTATCGTTCATCTTGTCCTTGATCTTGTCGTTAGCAGAGGTTGGTTTCTCCAACAACTTGATGTCAACAATGCATTCATCCAAGGTACCTTGACTGAAGATGTCTTTATGGCTTAACCACCACGCTTTACTGATCGTGATCATCCACAACATATATGCAAGTTATGTAAGGCTATATATGGTCTTAAGCAGGCACCTCATGCGTGGTATCATGAGTTGTCTCAATTTCTTGTTGCTTTTAGCTTTGTCAACTCCCATACAAACACCTCTCTATTCTCCTTCAACATGATGGTATTTTGATCTATCTTCTTGTATATGTTGATGATATTATAATCACAGGGAATCATGATAGGGCTATATAGAAGTTCATTGCTCTTCTTGCTCAACAGTTTTCTATCAAGGATCTTGGGTCCTTGATTCATTTTCTTAGTGTAGATTTTTTTCCACATCATAAGAGGTTATTTTTGTCTCAACGTCAATATATCCTTGATCTTTTAGCTCGTGCACGTATGACAGATGCCAAACCCATTGCTACATCTTTTACTACTGCCCCTACCCTTACTCTTCATTCGAAATTCAGCCCTTATTGATCCTTCTGAGTACCAGACCATTGTTAGCAGTTTGCAGTATTTGTCGCTCACTCAACCTGATATTGCCTGTGCGGTGAATAACCTCTCTCAGTTTATGCATCGCCCTACCAGTGATCACTAGAATGCCGTCAAGAGACAGTTATGCTATCTTTATGGCTCTCTATCAAGGTGTGGTTCTACATCGCCACTTTTCTTTGTTGCTTCATGCTTTCTCCGATGTTAATTGTGCAGGCAATAAGGATGATTATACTTCCACTAGTGCTTATCTTATTTACCTCAGTCACAATCCTATTTCTTGGAGTTCCAAGAAGCAACAAATAATTGCTCGTTCCTTTATTGGGGCCGAATATCGTCTAGTTGTTGGCATAGCTGTCGAGTCAAGCTGGGTTTGTTCTCTCCTCACTAAACTTGGCGTTTAATTAGGAGAGAATACTAAACGCCAGGTTCAATGATATTACGACATTTAGAACTAATATTTTAAATAAATGATATTTTAAATTTCAATATTTGAATTACATTTTGTAATACTATAAAAACCTAGTTTATTTAATGAAAAGCATATGCTATATTTTCTTTATTCTATTAATCTCTTTACCTGTTTGGCCAAGCTTAAATTGACACCTCAAACTTCACCCCATTCTTCTCAACCGGCTAGCACCACTAGGCTCCAACAGCTTTTAGCCACAAGAATCCTTACATAATCATTCTCCTATTTTATCGACCAGAAATATATAGTTAGCTTATCATATCGTTTTTTAATCTCAACCGAAAAAGAAAAAAGAACACACGTTTTGAAAGTAATGTACAGCCAGCATAATAGCGATTAGTCCTACAGGGGTCACACTCAATTAAAATTTGGATGTAGAAAACGAAGGTCAATTCCGAAAATCAAACTGAGCAGCTGGAAAAGTTAACGCAGACAAACACACACACACGCAATTAAATACATACAAAGTAAACCAATCATCCGATTCATGTAATTTTCTTTTAACTTAAGGGAACCATGTACAACGAATAAAATGTGTAGGTAGATGTAGCAATCCAAGACGTACTTACCTACGATTTTTTTTTTTTTTTTTGGAGTATAGTTTATATACGCAACTCAACCACAAGCGTACAATGAACAAAATGTAAAATTTAATTTGTCTAACAATTCCAACTACTATTTTCAATCCAAATTTTAATGGCCCCGAAGAAAAAAAAAAGTTCACTAATAGTTAACTTTGGTCCCCGCGAGTACGTACTTTCAAATCTAATAAAGTATTTGGTATGTTGGTTAAAATTATTGGTTAAATTTTATAGTATATAAGAGCTTTATACTGTAGTAATTTTTTTTTATTTTTGCTGTAGCATATAAAAATTTTATACTATTTTTAACTAAAAAATTGATTAAAATTAACAACACTAAACAAGTTATAAGTTCCAATGAAGATATATATTGATCGTCGGATTACGACAATAAAATGGCACATGTACGAAGTAAAACATAGAAACAGTTAGCAACGATTGAGTTGACTTTGAAATCCCCCTCTTGAAGTAGATGTTCATGCACGCGTAGCCGCGTAGGTATGCATATATATATATATATATATATATATGCAGGTATGTATATATAAATATATGTATATACATATTTAAACTTTTAAATATTTTTAATGGTAACATTTTTAACAAGTATTGTTATTGTTAATGGTTTACTATAAATTTAATGTCATGTAACAAAAAATATAATTGACAAAAAAATTATATACAATAATTAATAAGATTGTTTATCTTATCACATTGTCAATTATTATTAAAATATATTTTTATTAGTTAACTATAGTCATTAAAAAGGTAACTATTAAATATGTATATGTATATATATATATATATATG
The DNA here is from genome assembly GCA_946598075.1 of Artocarpus hirsutus. Lineage (NCBI taxonomy): Eukaryota > Viridiplantae > Streptophyta > Magnoliopsida > Rosales > Moraceae > Artocarpus > Artocarpus hirsutus. The sequence goes on along the minus strand of CAMOHE010054161.1, from coordinate 34,784 downwards.
TATATAATAATTTTCTTCTTACGAATGTGATCAGATTAAGAGACGCGACAGTGGTGGTCGTTTCCGCGAACGACCCCAATTAGTTAGTACGGGCGGCTTTGAATGTCCTTGCGCCGACTCTAGTTTTTGCAGTCAGGAATATTATTAACACCATGAGGACCCCATGGTGATTTGCTGTGCTTATCTATGTGATGACGCACGCTTTTTCATTTTATATTTTTAGTTGGTGGCACTTTTCTCTTTTTTTTAAATTAATTCTTTCTTATCAAGTACTCCTCTTTGTTTTTTGGTATATTTTTTATAAGGTGCTGGTAAGTGCGCGACATTTTAGGCTTTAAGAAAGAACCTCCAACTTCTATAGTTACTAGCATAATAATTAATGCACATTTTTGAAACGTGATAAAGACATTTATTTGTTTAATTTAAATTTGTAAAAAAAAAAGTACTCAACTTGAGAAAAAAAACAAATATAGATTAATAATACCTGTAATCTTTTATGTTTCTTTTCTATCTCTTTTAACTTGGGTGTAGACTGTAGACTGCGCAGAAAAGCAGTCTAAAGTATAAATATATATATATATATATATATATATATATATGTATGTAGAATGTGTCTAATTGGTTGACATGCGAAAATCCTTTAACTTTGAATGAATTTGTTTCTTTTACATTTAATTATCATATTAAAGCATCTCTAATATAGTGTCAAACTAGCATGTCAATGTCAAATTTAACATTTAATTAAAAAGATTAATCTCTAATGTAATATTTTTTGCACCACAAAGTAAAATAACATACCAAATGTGTATTCACATTTTTAATATGTTAAGCAGTAAATATAACATTTGCATTAGAGATATATTTATTATTATTTTTTAATATAGAGGGAGGATGAATGTTAGTGAATGAATTTGTTTCTTTTACATTTAATTATCATATTAAAGCATCTCTAATATAGTGTCAAACTAGCATGTCAATGTCAAATTCAACATTTAATTACAAAGATTAATCTCTAATGTAATATTTTTTGGACCACAAAGTAAAATAA
>CAMOHE010054161.1:18281-32775 GCA_946598075.1 Artocarpus hirsutus | reverse complement strand
TGAATGAATTTGTTTCTTTTACATTTAATTATCATATTAAAGCATCTCTAATATAGTGTCAAACTAGCATGTCAATGTCAAATTTAACATTTAATTAAAAAGATTAATCTCTAATGTAATATTTTTTGGACCACAAAGTAAAATAACATACCAAATGTGTATTCACATTTTTAATATGTTAAGCAGTAAATATAACATTTGCATTAGAGATATATTTATTATTATTTTTTGATATAAAGGGAGGAAGAATGTTACATATTTGGGGCTAAACGTGACTCGAACTCTCAATCTATGGTTAGGATGGAGGAACTTACAACTAAACTGTTCTAACTTGTCATATTTTTAATTTGAGATGTATTCATATTTTTAATTTGCTAAGTAGTAAATATAATATTTGTATTAAAGATGGTCTCCGACAATTTTCTTTTGTTTTGTACGAAAATATGGTAACGCTACTTTTGATCACTACAGATCTTGCCCTTTTTATTCAAACACCATGGGATAATAAAATCACGTACGTACGTACATACTGTAATAGTAATATATATTGCATGTAGTGACAGTATAGTTGTATAATATCTATAAAATTAAGTGCTTGTGTCCATTGATGAATAGAATGATTGTTTATATATATTCTATATAATATGAGCACCGTATATAGACATTTTCTTATTAAGACTGAATTTTATGGTTAACGTCGAATGATTCGTGGTGCATGTAATATTATAAATGTTACAAGAGGATTTTAATGTTTTTGATAAAATATCTGTCTTATGACTTGGATTGGAATACCGGGCACATGTCGATCGTTGAACCCTTTTTGTTGTTTACTTAAATTATTTTGGAATTGTGGAGCCTATCCAAAGCAGAGGTAATACGTGGATCACAATTGATGAAAGTATCAAATTTTAATTGATTCTCTTATATGTAATTCTTTTTTTAATGATAGTGAATTAGTTGTGGCGTCAAACATACAAAAAATTATATCCGTACTTGTAATTGCTCTTGTTATTAATTTTAATATATTAACATAAAAGTAAGAAAAATGTATAATCATTATTAGTATTATCTTCTTTTTGTTTTTTGGTCCTAGTAAGCATAGTTTGGCTTGTTACCCGTTCCAGTTGAAAGCCATTTTAACTGTTGTGCATGGGACTAGAAATTATTATTATTATTATTATTATTGTTATTTTCCAGACAAGGATTGATAGTTTGAAAAAGCAAATCATACGTCCAAAAGAGTGAATCTAACTTGTCAAAACCATAAGTTATGATGTCATTCAAACTTATTTATAACTAGTGAGAGCCAAGATTTCTTTCTTAGGGGTACAAATTGATCAAGTTTAATTTACTTTTAAAGATTACATTTCATAAAATTATAAATATAAGGGCAAATTGCTCAATTAGTCTCTAAGCTTTTAAAAAAATTAAGATTTTGATCCTCAACTTTTTTTTTGATCAAACCGACCTCAACGTTACATTTAAGTTGGTGAAGGACCAATTTAAACAACTTCTATCAAAAAAAGGGTTATGTGTGCACATGACCTCTTTAGTAAGAGTGTTTTAGTAAAATACTTAATATTCTTTTTAAGAAATTAAATAATAAATTACAATTAAAATTTAACCAAAGACAATAAAACTAAACAAAAACTTTTCACAAAGGAAGAAACAAAACAAATCAATAACACTCTTCGGATCAAAAGAAAATCAAGAATACTCTCCATTAAGGTGGAGTCTTTATAGAAAAAAAAGGGACAAAAATAACTCCTGTCGCCAAGGAAGGAGGGACAGTGAAGGAGATAAAGAAAATGGAGCTGCGAAGCCCTTATAGTCGTCAAAGTAATTTGGGGGGAGAGAGTGGGATGGGATGTCATGACAATGGCGCAACTACTACGACAACAGTGCGGCGACTTGGCCTCATTCTGGTGAGATACCCTTCCATCTCAGATGAGGAAGGAATGAAGAAGAAAAAGTTGAATGATTTTTAATTTTTTGTGAAATTGGGATCTGATCAAATTGAAAATCTTATTTGTCAGGGTTTTAACTTATGGAGAGATAAATAAAAGACAAGATTCAAAAAGTGAAAGCTCAATGGCGTCTAGGGTTAGTCTGAACACGAAGGGAAGTCGAGCAAGGGCTTAAAGGATGAGGAGCAATTGACTGCGCAGCTAGTAAAGGAGTGGAGGACATGGGCGACGAGAAATACCAAGGTCATCACTCAGTGATTGTTTAATCGAAATGAGATAGAAATGATATAATTTTTCTATTGAAAAATTAGTATCTAATATTTTCTTGCCCAATGATTGAATGTCGTTAAATCCAGGTTTGAGGCAAAATTGATTTGGGTTTTGTTTAGGTTTTTCATTTTCTTAGCTTCTGTTTCCTTATTTTTTTCCTTTCATTTTTTGAGGTGAAGTTAAAGATTTGGTTTGAAGATCTGAGTTTGTAGTTCTTTTTTTTGTTTTTGTTGTTTGTTTTATTCCTTTAGATTTTTTAATAAGTTTTCATTTTAATTTTTAATTTGAAGGGTAATTTAGTAATTTCAATTAAAAATGATTTTCAACAATTTCTAATGGTAAAACTTAATAGTTTGACCATTAAATTGGTCTCTCAATAACTTAAATGAAAGGTTAATTTCAGTTTGGTCAAAAAAAGGTTAAGGAGCAAAATTTCACTTTTGTGAAAGATTATGGACTAATTAAGCAATTTACCCTAAATAAATATATATATATAATATCGTGATTATTTTTTGTTTATTTGGTATTAAAATTTTGGTATGTAATTAAATTAAAAGTCAAATTTTGAATTCTACTTACAACTTTCTTAATTTTGCTATTCAGATTGAAATTTACAAATTTTAGGATGGGGGCAAAAAAATGAAAAGATAATAAAAAATTTTCGTCTTGGAGGCTGATATATAGGGAAGGTCCTTGAGCCAGGCCTCCCCGATTACCTCGAAGTGGTTGTATTATAACTACAAATCTCAGTTATTAATAACAAACATGAAACTCTAGTCAGTTTTTTAGCTAAACATGGACCCGTTTGACAGACTTTTGTTTATGTTTTTAGCCAATAAAAAAACAAAAATTATAATTCTTTAGTCAGTGTTTTAAATCATATTTTATAAACAATGTTTTAAAATCTATTTTAAAAGTATTTTTTTGAAAAGTTATCTTTTGTGATTTTAAGTATAAACATTTTTAGAGGGTGAAAACACTCTAAACAAGTTGTTTAAAATAATTTTAGAAGTAACTTTTAGGCCTATGAAATCAAAATCATCTTTCCAAAAGCCCTTCCAAATAGCCCGTTATATTTTCACTTTAAGAAGATTCCCTCTAGATGAGAACGATGAATTGGAAATTAACATTACAAACATATTCGTCAAAATATTTTAGCACATGTTGGAAATTCCTGATCTACTCGATACCATTCCAACCAAAAGGCCAAACACAAAAAAGCAAAAAAACAAAATCAGTAGGTTAATCATGAATGAAAAAGTGTAAAGGCAGGAACTAATTACACGGGGAAATATCCACGTAGGAGTTGTACTAAAACCACACTGACCAATTTCAACACGATGGGAGAGAAAAAAGCACACGTGTATCAAAATGCATGACTGGCCCCTCCGCGTAACCCCACATCACTGCTTCCCTCATCATGCCACGTGCACACTTTCTTCGACCCCCTGTCTTTGACGCTTTGCGGCTTTCTTTCTCTTTCATTCGTTCTTTCTTTATTTCTCTCTATTTGTCTAATATCGCCATCCAAAACGCGCATTTTCAGTGTTGACCCACTAGTCAATGTCAAACCCCCCAGATCCCCCAGAGCTAAAATTCACTTCTCGGCACACTTAACACGCCCGCACTAAGAACCCTTCATATATATTCTCCCCAGCCGCAAAAAAACATAACACAACGACGACGAAGCCTGAAACAACTTAAAAAAAAGGGCAGACAGAATCATATCCATTTATCCTCGTGATAGATTCTCCAAAACTCAAGTTGAACAACAAAAGCAAAAACAAAAACACATGGTGAAGCAGACGAGTGCTGAGAAGCCCGCGGCGGAGAGGAGCGATAATTGCCGGTACAAGGGTGTTCGGAAGAGGAAGTGGGGAAAATGGGTCTCCGAAATCCGGCTGCCGAACAGCCGCGAGAGGATTTGGTTGGGCTCCTACGACACAGCCGAGAAGGCGGCGCGGGCCTTCGACGCGGCGCTCTTCTGCCTCCGCGGCCACACCGCCAACTTCAACTTCCCGGACAATCCTCCGGAGATCGCCGGTGGCCGCTCGCTCTCCTCGGCGGAGATCCAGTCCGCCGCAGCCAGGTTCGCCAACTCGGCGGACCCGAGGATCCAACCGGGTCGAACCGTGCCCGAATTACAGATGGAGTCTCCGTCGCCGTCGCAGTCGGTGTCCGAAGGGAGCGTGACTGTCCAGTTGGAGAGCGATGTGACGACTGACGGCTCGTTTGCGGACATGTTCGCGAACTTCGGGTTGGGTAATTACGCCTCGGATTACGGGTTGTTTCCGGGATTCGACGATCTATCTGCCGATTTTTTTATGCCCCCATTTCCGACGCCCGACTACGGAGAAGACAATTACAACGTTGATGGGGTTATACCACAGGAGTCTTTCCTTTGGAATTTCTGAAGCAAAACCAAAAGCTTTAAAAAAAAAAAATTGCAAGTTTTTTCGGGTCACGATTCGGGTCAAGTTTATTTTGCACCGGAGCTTACTGACTCGTTTTCTTACGATGGAGGGACCAATTTTAGTACGGGCCATCCTTGAAAACTAAGGTCTACCTGAAAACAAAGTTCATAAACTTCTCATTCTTTTTAACATATTCTTTATGTTTATTTTTTTTCTTTGATTTCTCTTGATGAGAACATGTTCTTTATTGGTTACCATTGTCAAGATGTAAAGCCACATACAATTTGTAAACTCATTCAAGAAAAATTATTGAATTTATTGATAATAGAGTAATAGTGGCAGATTCTTTGCAACCAGCAGACCCCATCCCACACCAGTGTTGAGATACATTCTCGAGAAAAATAAAAGAACGACCCTTAACAGAGCAGCACAATTTTTATTTTGAAAATTATTAAAAGTGTTTGGCAAAAGTGGTATCAATCATTTTCTCAGTTACAAACAGTGTAAAGCTCTCATATGCCACAATAATAATAAAAAATAACTACAATATAAAGCTCTCACATACTACAATACAATTGTAATTTTTTAAAAGTAACATTATTTGCCTGTATCGGGCTATAATCTCACCCTCTCATAATAGATAGATCTTAAAGTTTATTGGGTCTCGAAGGTGAGGCTCCCCCTTTACGAGAGGGTGAAATCATACAATATATATTTTTTTAATTTTCAAATCATGCCTTTGTTTTATTTTGACATGTAGCTGTGTGTGGAAATCCTATCAAATGTCAACAAATACGAGTGTTTTGTAAACGGAGGCCTTCTCTGATCCATGTTCCTTCCATTCTACAACTGAGAATGTACTGTACCTATTGACTAAGGGTGTTTGAAAAGGTAGTGGAAACCGTTGGTTAGAACCACTTTTACTGTAGCAAGTGAGCCTATAACAATTTTTTTTATTATTACTATAACATATGAGAACTTTACACTGTTTACAACTGAGTTTGTGGTAAAAACCGTATCAGCCAAACACGGTGACATTGTTAGATGTCAAGGCTTACAAATTTGCTTGAAATTTGGGATACACAAAATATTCAATTATCTAAAACTGTTTTCATTTGTAACAAAACCGTAATTTTGACAAGATTTACGGATAAGAAAAAAAATAACAGTTATTAACATATTTGACTTGTAGCCTAATTATATTATACTAGTTTAGTTGGATTTTACTGACTTAAGCATAATACAGCCACGGCAAAGTGACGCTTAGCTGTAGACACTAAACTACATGACTATCCTCAAACACTCCAGCCAAAAGAAACTATTATGTTTTATAAGCACGTTTATATCCAGATTGGAATCTCTTTCTTTCCTTTTTAAGTTTGCTAAACTTTTGGTCCCCTTTATTTTTCTGTGGTTTGCTGTAAATGGGTCCCTTGGATGTTTAACAGAGCAGCTCACAGCCCCTGTGCTTGAGCCATGGTTGCTGGTGCTGGTGCTGGTGCTGGTGCTAGTCCCTGTGCTTTCATTGTTGTGGAGATGATCTCCTCCTCTGTAGAGTCTCTGTTTAATTTCCTCTTGAGAGCCTTTGAATAAATTTCACTTTTATAATAATAATAATAATAATAAGAACACTAGAAGTTTGTATGATAAAGAGGTTAAAAGGTTAGGTGATTTATTTTTATTTTAGGACATGTTTATCAATGCGTAAAAAATGTGACGGAAAAAATAATGGGATTGGAAAGGAAAGGAAAGGAAAGTAATGAAGGTGAGTATGATTCATTTCATTTTTAGTTTTTCCTTAATTATTCGATGGTGTTGTAGGAAACAATCTTGTTTTACTTAAAAATGAGGATCTTATTTAATATAATTACTAAAATATTCTTTTTTACGTAACTAATAGGCCGATGCTGAGATTCTCTAAAACGCGTCATCTGTTGGCCATTTTCTTACAGTTCAAAGAAAAGCTGCAAATGAATGTAGAAGGAGCCAATTAAGCCCTACTATTTACGGACCAGACTAGCTTTCCCTGGTTCAGCCTGTTATAGAACCAATCTTCCAAAGTTTGCAAAGTTTCCACAGTCTAATTGAAGCTTACTTTGTGTTACATATCCTTAGTTTTCTCTCAAGTATTCTCACTTAACCATCATCATTCTTGCCTTGTCTTATGAGTTCAGGAAAATTCAAGGCTGACTTAACATCGGGATTGATAAGGCCGTATGGTCGTGTTGTGAAAAAGTAAGGCCGTAGCAGTTAATAACATTTGAATTTGAATATATAAGTAAATATGATATTTATTCCCTTTAATAAAGAATTAATGCTAAAAAGTGTAGGATAATTGATATTCCCTTTCTTTATTCTTTATATTGTGTAAGGCATACAAAACTATTATTACTAATTTTGTAAGTAAACACATTATATAAATGAAAGATAATCAATTTTTACTCTCTCTTTTCCTTCGCTGCAAAGTAAACATGCCCTTAATATCTTCAAACCCAATGAGAATATTAAGATTATCGTCATCAAAGTCATCAAAGAAGTACAGTTGTTAAGGCATGATACATATAGTTTGATGTCTTTCAACTAATTAAATCAAAATTAAGCAAATTTTATTTGTATATGTGCCCCAATGATCAAAACAATGTTAAGGGGGTATCGCGACGAGTGATGGAGCTATTAGGAGTGAACAAATGGACAGATTATTGGTTTCAGGTGATTTCGATTTCTTTTTTTAGATGACGGGTTGGCGATTAACTAATCTGCAGACCACCTGTGGAACTGCGGGTGGTTTTGGTTTGATTTTAGGCAGGTATGGATGAGTGCGGACGGGTTTCATCAGTTTGGGCTTATACTATAACTCAATGTAATTTTTTTAGACTTTTTGTTAAAAAAAAAAAAAGAAGAAAATTTATAGAAAAATTAAGATTGCATATACTTTGAATATTTTAAGAAATAGAATAAGTCCTAAAATGAATTATTATTGTTAACATTGAAACTTTTTAATTTGAGTTGTCTTCTTTTGTTGCTAATCAATGAAACTAGTAGTCGGTTCAATAGTTTATTGTAATCCAACATGTACTTTCAAACACTAAAGTGCCAACCTATACTTACCAGTTAACGAAACAATTAATTATTATCATTTTCATAGTATTAATTTAATGAAAAACCATTGACAATTTAGACAAGGAAATGATGCCAAATAACTAATCAATAGTTCATTATAGTCCATAGTCCATCCACAATATGTTAAAATTAAGAAGCACCAACAAACAAAATAACATAAAATAGCAAAAACTTGGATGTCTTTTCAAATCATGAGGAGATTAATAAGAAAGTTAAGACGGCATTAGTGTTACAATAAAAGGGTTTACCTTCAAAGAACGTGATGCCTGCAAGGAAGCAGAACTATGTTAATATGCTCTTCAAAGCAGACTCTACAAAGGTTCTCTTCCTGAGCTATAGCAAAAAGATCGACTTTAACGTAGGAAACACGAAATACTAGCCAAAGTTTGCAAATATTACATTCTGAAGTCTTCCATACTCCTGCTGGCTAAATTTTGTAATTTCTGTTTGCTCACTAAATGCAGCCTGTAATATCCAAATCTGCAGACAACAGAATAAAACATACTAGGCAAGTGAATAATGAACATCATATAACACAATTTTGCATGGCACTTTTTAAGGGACAAACAATTAATTAAGAAATAGAAATGGAAATGCAGCCTAATAAGGGAAGAAAAAAAAAGAAAGAAAAATAGAGAAACAGTGGTACCTCACCAACAAGATCTGCTTTAGGCATTTTCTTCACAACATCCAGTGAGAAAGTGTCATAGCTGAATAGCAAGGATGGAAGGAAAAATACAGAATGTATCAACATCCTTTTGTTATTTTGCTATGAAACTTAATTTTTAACTCAATGGAACATCAGATTATTCAAGAAAGGAACATAAACTATGCCTCCACTTAAAAGCTCATATACATAAATACAAAAATAACAAAAAGCCAACAGAAAATTCTGATATATTATTGCAAAAGAGAAGATAGGAACCAAATTCAACTTCGACTTTGTAGATCATAGTTTTTGTTGCCTAATCGAAATGCTTTCTTCTCAATAAGCATCTCTACAAAGCATCTTTACGTGAAACAAGAAAGAACACAACTAATTAAGGCTCTTCGATATTTAACAGAGATACAAATTTAATGTATAGCTTATAAAAGTGAGTAACCTCGCAGAAGAAAAATAGCATAAAAGATCATCCATTTTATAAAGGAAACAGATAACCGGAAAGAAATTATAGACCCGGATATCCGCACACTATATAGTCTAGTTTGTTCCTCTCGACTTCCTTCGTCGATTGACCACCAACCCAGCAATCTGTTATCGGAATGAACATAAACAATGAAAAACCAATGCCATGTGGTATGTTGTGCGCAAAATGAACCATTTACCTTGAACCGCGATTCAAGAAGCCGAAAGACTCTTGAACTTTTGATGCTATGGAGAAGTATCTTGCAGAACCAAGTTCGCCGTATCTTCCAGAACCACGAGTACGTACTTAACAGAAATTAGACTGTATTGCAAGCGATTAGAAGAGGTATTTTGTGGAAAGAAAACTGGAAAAGAAAGTGATCAAGAAATATTATTCACTATCATCCTTCATTTGTACACTGTTACCTGCTATAACTACAGGTTTCTTAGTTACAATATACCGGTGAGTTAACTTGAGTAACTATTTTATTACCATGGTTAACGGGTATTTGTTAACTAACTAACCATGTAACAAACTAATCGTGTATAACAAACTAACTGAAGAAGCTAACTGTACATTGATATTAGATTCTAACACACCCCCACCTCCCCCCCTTCAAACTCAATGTATGAAGATCTTCAACACACTGAGTTTGCTACGCAAAGCACTGAACTTGGAACTGGAACATGCTTAGTAAATATATCAGCAAGTTGATCAATGGAAGGCACGTGACGCACTTTTAGCTTTTTCTGCAAAACTTTTTCCCTAACAAAATAGAGGTCTATCTCTATGTTTTAGTTCTAGCATGTAAGGCAAGATTAGCTACAATCATTACAGTGCTGAGGTTATCACCACACAATTGGTTTATATGTAGCAGGGATTTTGAGTTCTGCAATAAGTAATTGAATCCATGTGATTTTTGCAACTGTAGCTGCCAAGCTTCGACATTCTGCTACTGTGGAGGATCTTGAAATAGTGTGCTGCTTTTTGGACACCCAGGTTACTAAGTTTTTCCCAAGAAATACACAAAAACTAGTCGTGCACCTCCTGTCTTCAAGGTTTGATGCCCAGTTAGCATCACAAAACTCCACTATATTGAATTATGTTTCAGGAGTTCTTGTGAGATGTAAGCCATGGGATATCACAAAATGCATTTTACTGCACGCCAATGAGCTTCCAAGGGTGCCTGCATAAACTGGCAAACTTTGTTGACTGAGAATGCTAGTTCTAGCCTTGTGATTGTTACATATTGTAGTGCTCCAACTATACTTCTATATAAAGAGACATTTTCAACTGGGTCACTTTCATTGAAGAGAAGTTTCTCATCAATAGTCATAGGTGCTGTAATGGCTTTAGCATATTGCATTTTTACTCAACATAGTAGATCTGTAACATACTTGGTTTGAGTAAGGAGAAGACCATTATTGGTATGATGTACCTGAATGCCTAAGAAGTAATCAAGTGAGCCTAAATCCTTGAGGGCAAAGGCATGATGCAACTCAGTAATTAGATTCTGCACTATACTAGGATTACTAGCTGTAACCAAGATGTCATCCACATAAACAAGTATGTACACTGTGGCATAAGTGTCTTCACGAATGAACAATGATTGATCAGTCTTAGCAATTGTAAAGCCAAGTGTAATGAGAGCTTTGCTTAGTTTATCAAACCAGGCACATGGTGCTTGCTTCAACCCATATAATGATTTTTGTAATTTACAAACTAGATGATTGGAGGTAGGATCTACAAAAACTAGACGTTGTTCCATAAAAACCTCTTCTTGTAATTCACCATTCAAAAATGCATTGTTTACATCCAGTTGTCTCACTACCCAACATCTGCTTAAGGCCACTATAAGAACAATCCTAATTGTTGTAGGTTTAACAACAGAACTAAAGGTTTTAGTAAAGTCAAAGCCAGCCACTTGATAAAATCCTTTAGCCACCAATCTGGTTTTGTATTTGTTTATGAAACCATCTGGATTCTCTTTAAGTTTGAAGAACCACTTGTAGCCAATTACCTTTCTGTCTGGTGGTAATTCCACTAAAATCCAAGTGTTATTGTGCTGTAAAGCAAAAAACTCCTTAGTCATGGCTTTCTTCCAATTTGCATCTTGTAAAGCTTCTTGAATAGATAGAGGTTCTTTGATAGTTACATAGACTTTAGGTTTTCTAATGCCTTTCTTTAATCTAGTTACCATGAGATGAGTGTTAGTTGTAGAATCAGGTTGAGATAAAGGACAAAAGTTTTGAGTGGAGGCAGCATCATCAATATAGGCATTAGTGTGAGATGAGGAAGCATCTTGATGAATTTGTGTATTAGGTGGTGATGATGGGTTGAGTAAATTAGGGTGGACAAGGGGAGGACTGGTAAAACTTGAGGGAGATGTCAAGGTTGAAGTTTTGGTTGTTTTTGAGGCAATAAATGGAAACACTGTTTCATCAAATGCAACATCTCGAGCAATAATAATTCGACCAGTGGAGTCTAGACATTTATATCCTTTGTCATTGAGGCTATATCCCAAGAATGTACAAGAATTGGAGTGAAAGTCAAATTTGTGTTTGTTGTAAGGTCTTATGTTGGGGAAGCATTGACAGCCAAATACTTTGAGTTGTGAATAAGCAGGTTTAAAGTGGAAAAGTTTTTCAAGGGGAGAGATATTTTGAAGAACCTTAATGGGAAGTCTATTGATGATGAATACAGAGGTCCTAAAAGCCTCATCCTAGTATTTGAGAGGCATAGAGGCATGTGTTAGCAATGTGAGTCCATTCTCAACAATGTGGCGATGCTTCCTTTCAGCTAATACATTTTGCTCATGAGCATTTGGGCAAGAATTTCTATGAAGAATCCTTTTAGAGGCCAAATAAGTAGTGAAGGACCTATATTCACCTTCCCAGTTAGTCTGCAAGGCTTTAATTTTATAGCCCAGTTGCAGCTCTACAAAGGATTGAAAGTTTTGAAAGGTCTGTAACACCTTAGACTTGTTTCTAAGCAGGTAGAGCCATGTAAAACATGAATAGGCATCAATGAAGTGCACATAATAATAGTATCCATTTGAAGAGCATACAGGAACTAGACCCCAAACATCTGAGTGAATGAGTTGCAGTGGTTTAGTATACTCAGTGTTAGATGAGAAAAATGGAAATTTATGAAATTTCCCAAGACAACAAGTAGAGCATAAGAAATAAGGATTTTTATTGTTATGAGAGAGTTTACACTAATTTAAAATTGTCTTTACAATGTGTTCAGATGGATGAGCAAGTCTCTAATGCCAGATGTCAAACAAAACAGAATCTGAATCAGATGATTGTGAAGTATTTGAGTTAGTCATTTGAGTACAAAACAAAGAAAAGACTTTATTTCTATTAGTAAGTATAGTATTACACAACATAGAGGACTTTGTGCATGATAGTGAATCTGAACAAGGCTGAGTCTTTGTAGAAAAGGTAGTTTGCTGAAATAGATTGATTTGACTGGGATCGAACACTTAAAGACCCCCTTTAAGTTTTCCCTCCAATAAAATCTCCTTGGTAGTTTGATCCTTGACATAGCAATCATAAGGATGAAATTCATAAAACACATAATTATCCTTTGTAAACTTAGAGATAAATAGAAAAGTTTTGGTGATTTCAAGAACATGAAGTAAATGATTTAAAACTAATGACTTTGTAAAGTGATAAGGAGATGAGAACACGGACTTGCCAATGTGCTTTATATTTAATCCCTTACCATTACCCATGTGAACTTAATCAGGTCCATAGAATTCTGTCTTTATCATCAAATTGCTTGAATCAGCTGTGACATGATTAGTGGCACCTGAGTCAAGGTACCAGTTGGTATCATAGACTGATTCAGGTGTGGCAAACATGGCTTCCAAATTTGGAGTAAAAGTTGGAGAAGATATAGCATCTTTAAAGGTATCTTCGAGATGAAGTTGGTGAAGATGTGCTTGGAGTTGATTAGGTCTTGTGAAAGATTTGTTAAACCTATAGTAACACTGCATAACTAGGTGACCAACTCGTCCACACAACTGACATTGAGATAGTGTGGAAAAGGTGGAAGAAGAGTAATTTCTCCCTTTACCTTGAGACCTGCCAAGAGAGGATGAAGGTCTAGAAGAAAATTGTTGAGGAATGGCCTGAGATTGTTTGAAGTTTCGAGTTAGCTGGGAGTGAACAGGGATAGGACCAAAATTTCCAGATGGAAATTCTTGTACAAATGGATTGGTGGATGAGGTTTTGTATGAGTAGGTGCCTTTTTGTTTAAGAACCTAGAAGGGAAGCTAGCATTTGTAAGATTAGCATATGCACAGTCTAAATTTTTCAGATTTTTCTCAATTCGAGCTTCTTGAGCGAATAGAAGAGATTCAATTTCATCAACTAAGAATTCATCTCGTCGTGTGTTCATCGAAATTAACATGACATCATATTCTTCAGAAAGGCCTTCAAAGATTGCATCTATATGATCTTTAGGGGACAAATTGTGACCAACTAATGCCAAAGTATCAATCAGGCTTCTAATCTTTAACAAATACTCATTCATAGTTAAGGAATTCTTACGAGTTGCTTTCAACTGATCCTTGTACTGTGTGACTTTAGCATGCACTTGGGTGGCAAAATAAGTTTCAAGTGTTTGCCAGATTTGGAAAAAAGTCTCGCAGCTGATCATTCTGGTAAGAAGAGCATCAGACATGAAGGAAAGTAACCAATAAATAATTAACTGATCTTGCTGCTCCCAATCTTGAAAATCTAGATTCACACGATCGTTTGCTTGATTTGCTTGAGCTTTGTACTTCAGTGGTAGATCTTGATCATGGAAGAGGAAGCTTTGTAGTCAATGACCACGGATGGTAGAAAGAACCTGTTTGTGCCAAATCATGAAATTGTTTTTACCCAATTTCGAAGAAATTGGATCATGAAAGACCACTGGAATGAAATTTTTGGTGTTGTTAATCGATTCCGATCTTGAATCGCCATAGATGAAGACGAGTGAGTTGAAGATGATGATGAACGCAATGAAGGATTTCTCACAACTTCTAGAAACGTCGGCTCTGATACCATAAAAGAAATTAGACTGTATTGTAAGCTATTTGAGGAGGTATTTTGTGGAAAGAAAACTGGAAAAGAAAGTGATCAAGAAATGTTATTCACTATCATCCTTCATTTGTACACTGTTACCTGTATTTATAACTATAGGTGTCTTAGTTACAATATACCGGGAGTTAACTTGAGTAAACAATTTTATTACCATGGTTAACCGATATTTGTTAACTAACTAACCATGTAGCAAACTAATCGTGTATAACAAACTAACTAAAGAAGCTAACTACATAGTGATATTAGATTCTAACAGTACTAGAATAACTATTTCACATGAGTTTATATGTAGCAAATGCAACACCAGCTCTAAACTGAAGCATTGAAGGACAAAAAGGCAGACGAAGGAGAGTGGGCGAGAGGCGGAGATTGGAGGACCTCAACGGACGGGAGGAAAAGACAATACACCAAAGTGGAAGCACTGATTTAGAGCTTTTTCTTTTTTGTTTTTACCCTCAAAACTGATACTGGGAATTGGGAAGAAGAAAAGAAAAGAGGGA
>CAMOHE010054161.1:0-16529 GCA_946598075.1 Artocarpus hirsutus | reverse complement strand
CCCCCCCCCCCCCCCCCCACCGATTGTATATGTTTGTAGGCGGGTTCAACCAATCATAAAGTGGGTTGCTGACATGGACATGCTTTTTTCGAGCAATGCGGGGCGGCCAAGGGGTGCAGGTTGTTTTTGTGCAACCCTAAGAACCATGCTTCCATTTTAGTACGAGGGATAAAATTCAGTAGGAGTCATAGAAAAATCATATTTTAGTGGAGGTTAAACAAAAAAATTAAAAATTTTTAAGGTCATTTTTAGAAAATTAAAAAAAAAATAATTAATGTGGGTAGTTGCCCCTATTTGTTCTCAAGTGACTCTGCTGCTAACCGTGATAGCATCGTATAAAGCGAGTTTTATAGAATGATTCTCCTAACATGTGATGTGCTAGTCTATTAGTTATACTGCAAAACACGTGATCTGGTGGTCTATTAGTTATATTGCGTAATATCGGTGGTGCATTTGAGGACTTGTCCCTGTTTGAAGATTCTTGATCGCCCATGCACCAACACCCCCCTATCTTTTGGGAGTCCAAAGACAACCGTAGCAGAACTTCTAGAAACGGGTCAAAGCGTCCAACTCAACTCAAAAACACATAACGCGTAGCTGACCTTCCCGAAACTGAAACGTCAAAATTCAATCCCCCCATCTTAGTGAACAAACCCCCACTCTTTATCTCCCACGTGGCCAAAACTAGCCACGTCATCCCACGTGTACGGCCACAATAATCTCAATGCCAATCCAACGGTCCACAACCCCAAGCACCTCTCCAAATTGCAAACAAACCGGCATATCATCTCCTCGTGCTTCACCATAGCTGGCGTGGCACTTCCCTCTTGTGTCCACAAAGCAGCTTGCTTTTTAACCTGTAAACGGGAATTTTGGGCTTTTTTAACATTTTATTATTATTATCAGCAGCGAAGAAAAAGAAGGTGAAGCCTGGGACGAGGAAGGAGAGAATTAGGTCTTAGCAGGGAGAGCAAAACGACGACGTTTTCGGCTATGATGGTAAAAACAAGGGAGTGAGGATGAGGAAGGTGGGGGCGGTGGGTAGCGGAGGTACGGCAGCCGAAGAGCCGCAACAGGATCTGGCTCGGATCGTACGACACGCCGCATGAGGCCGCCAGGACCTACGACGCCGCCGTCTTCTGCCTCCGTGGACCGTCGGCGCTGTTAAATTTCCCAGAGACTCCGCCGGAGATCCCGCCAGGCGGTGATCTGTAGCCGTTGCAGATAGAGGAGGCCTCTTGCAGGCACGCTTACCGGTTCCCGGCAACGGCCGAGGTGGCGGCGGTGGAGGATTCGTAGCAACAGGAAGCTTCTTATAGTTTGGCTATAGCGGAGGTAGACTATTATGATGGTCTAACATGTGACATGCACTGTCAGTCGCCTCGTCTGTGAACATTCTAGAGCTTTCTTTTTTTTAATAAAAAAGGGGGAAAAAAAACATGTTTATATTTTTTTTTTTTTGTTTTTGTGGTTCTAAAACCTGTTAAGCAGTACTGTATGGCCCGAGCAGGCCACACCATCATGTGGGGTTTTACGAGGGTCCTACAACAATGAGACTTGGGCTTGTGGGAGGTTCAAACTGTAGCCCGTTTGGGCGGAAAAGACTTTTTCAATTCTGTTGGAAAGATGATTATTATTAGAGTAGGGTAGATATATATTGGTCTCTTTGTGGCACAGCTCGCTTCGTACTTCTGTCTATTTTCAGCATTTTCAGGTTCCAAGCTGATATTTTTGTATTTTTGGAGGCATTATCTGTCGCTTGATGGTGAAGCTATTTGCTTTCTAACACTGCGTTTGATAGGAGGGAGGAAAAGGGACGGAGAGAGAGTCTGAAGATGAGGTTAAATCTTTGTTTAGTTGGAGAGAGAGAAGAGATGAGGATGTGGTTTCTCCTCTCATGGCCACGATTTTTTTTTTTTTTATATAAAAGGAAAAAAAATGTCACTTGTTTTTGAGATGGCCCACCACTTTTCCAATCAATGGAGGAAGTCAGGCAATTTATTATTGTAGGTTTTAAAAAAATTATTTTATCTTCTAAATAAATAACCAATAAATAATAATAAATTTATTGTATAATTATTTTATAAATAATTATAATCTATCTTTTTAATCTCCCTTCTATCTTACTAAACAACCTAAAGAATTATTCTTGTTGCTCTTTATTCCTCGAGTTTTCTCTATTCTTTTTACTTTTCATCCCTCCAACCAAATAAAATGTGAAACTATTTCTATTTCCCCGGAAAAAAATATTTGCTTACTTTTAACAAGGAAAAAGAAGCTAATAATATATTTAAAAGTATTGGTTTAAACTAATTAGTTTAAAAATATTTTAGTATGTAAAACTTTTATAATATAGTTTATTTTTATTTTATACAATAATATCATATAAGAATTATATACAATTTAAGTTTAAACCAATTGCTTTAAACTAACTGTGGAAACAAAAATATCCTCCTTTACAAAGTCACAAGTTGTCGTAATTGAAAGATGTGAAAAGTTTTTAGTGCTTACTACGTTTTATTGTTCCTGAATTATTCATGCCAGCAACAAAGTACACATTTTTTTTTAAAGGAGCATGAAAGAGAGAAAAAAAAATTGGAATTTTAATATCACAATGCAAATTTTTCTTCTTAAAAAAGTCTTTTTCTTTACTTTTCGTTCATCAATTTGTGTATTTGTTTTTTTTAATCTTTTTTCTAAATAAATTAAGCTTGAAATAGAATTCAATTCACGTTTTAAATTTAGAAGTTCAAAAATTATAGACTTTTACATAGTATAGTTCATAGTATAGTTATTTTTTATTTATTTGGATGTAAAACTTGAAACATGAATGGACTTGAAGTTAAAAATTAGGATATAATTGAAACTTTGAAAATGGAAAATCCCACATTAATATTATAATTAAAAACTTTTAAAGGAGAGATACTAATTAAATAATTGTAATTTCTTTTCTTAATCGGTGTAAAAGAACGTGGAGTCTTTAGGTCGAGGCAATTGTTGACCCGGTGGCTTCACTCCTAACTTGAGGAGGATTTTCTCAGTACGCTATCAATTAGATCTAGTACCACTTGTGAAGTTCAGTCATTTTTAGTCACTTACATTAGAGACTTTTTATATAAGTAGGATTTCAAATACTAACTATTTAAATAGTTGAATATATAGTTTCGCGGAATTTTCATGTTTGACTTTATTTTAAGGGGTAACGTTTAAATTTTTACGCCACAGGTTTAAAAAAATAATAAAAATAAATTTTTGTAAAAACCGAATTGTCTAATGTACTTGTTTCAGTTTCAGCAGATATGGTATTCAGGCCTAATGGGCCATAATACGCCCACTAACTGAGCCATGGGCCTTTCTCGTCCACTTTACAGGCTTAGCCTTTTAGTTTCTCGTCTTAGCGCCTCCCATGTATTTAGGGTATCAAAAACCATAGCAGGAAAATGGTGGGACTTTTATATAGAACCGTGTCACCGTCGCATCAAATAATAATTTAATCTTTAACTCTCTACATTATTTTTAACACCAAAAAAAATATTTTTAAAATATTATATTTCATCTTTTTTTATATTAATTTTTACTAAACCTCTATTATTTAACTATTTCACCAAATTGACATGGATGAATAGTAACATGTCAGATTTGGCATGCTCTTGTTCATCTCTTCAAACTGACATGAATAAATAAAGTATCTTTGGAGACGATTTCAACGTTCGTTTGGCGTTTATTCTACAAAAAGGAGTGGATTGGAGAAAGCTTTAGAAGCTTATGTGGTGTTTTTTAACTAAAACTTTTGATTGTTATAGTGTAAAACTCTTACATGCTATAATTTTCAGTTCAAAAGTTTTGGTTCTAACCACATTTTTCTATAATTTTCAGTTCAAAAGTTTTGGTTCTAACCACATTTTTCAAACACCTTTTTAGTTCATAAAGAATAAATTTTATCTCCCAATTATGTCACCATATTTATATGTCTCCCAAACTTTAAAATATATATGATATTATTCCCTAAATTATAATATTTTTTTAGATTTACCTCTCAAACTTTAAAAGAGGGGAAAACAAAAAAAGAACTAAAGAACGAACCCTAATTCAATTGGAGTGACTAAGGGTAGTTATTTTATCTAAAAAACAACACGTTTAAAAGTATGGGAGATGAGGTATGGGGGATGATTATAGAAAAAATATTACAGTTTTAAGAGTATAACAGGTATGTTTCAAAGTTCATAGAGAATATTAACACAAATGACATAGTTCATAGAGAATTGACAAAATATTTCCAATAAAAGTAAAATAAAGGAAAACATCATGAATTCCTTGAATTTCTAGTACAACATTCTTGAATTTCAATTTGTATGACTCCTTTTTCTTCAAGTTTAAGTGTTTGGTAAAATCAATTCTAACCAAAATTTTTAATTACTATAATGTAAAGCTCTCACTCTTCAATGATTGAAAAAAAGTAAACTGTAATATAAAGCTCTCATATGTTACAGTTTTCAATTTAAAATTTTCATTTTAACTACACTTTCTAAACACCCTTAAAACACCTTTAAAGTACTAAATTTTCTTCTCTTGTTACCATTTTGGACGGAATGACTGCCAGTTAAGCAATAAGTATAACATGTTTCATTAAGGAAATGACAAATTTACCTTGCCCCAAACTTTAAAATTTTCACTCAATTTTCTATAGAATTCTTTTAAAATTTTCACTCAATTTTTCTATAGAATTCTTACTTTACTAATAAAAAAAAAATCTGCCCCCTCCCAAGCACGAAGTTCCCCACAATTTGACGCACTTCTCCAATGTCAATTTACAACGTGAATTGGAATTTTTTTCGAGGGTGGTCAATAAATTTTGCTCTAACCAACTAAAAACAATACTTGATTGTACGTTGCATTAGGGGCTTTATGTTCTCGCTTTTTTCTCCAATTAAAGTCTATTCAACCAAAAAACTAAAAAAGAAAAAGAAATTAAGTAAATGGCCTATTTTTTACTATAATTTGCAACTAATAAATGAGTTTATCATTGATTTACGAATAATTTATCATCAAAAAACACTTATTAAATTATTAAACTATCAAGTCAATTAATGAAAAATTATAAATCAATATATCATTGGCATACTGTAGTATATCAATGATATATTGATTAAAATTAATTCATTATTGATCTATTTTCAGTATATGTTGATATAAAAAACAGTCATTTTTTTAATTTTAAAAAACTTTGAGCATTTACTTCCAAATCAAAATTAAATGAATGATACAAAAAAAGCAGCACAAAATTGTCTTTTACAAAAAGCAACATAAATACATGCGAGAAAGAAGATGTTGACCAAGCTTAGAAGACGGAGAGAGAAGCACTAGTTCTTATTTTTGTGAGACCTTTGGAGTTCAATTCTCCCTATGATTTGATTTGATTGTCGCAAACAGAATAGGAGACGAAAAAAAGAAAAGAAAAAGATAAAGAAAAAAGCAAAAGTCTCAGAAAAAGTTTACAAAAGAAAAAAAAAAAAAAAAAAGAAGGGGGAAAGATGTTTTAGAACGAGTTTAGGAGCTAATGGCGCCACGGCCAGCCAAATAGTGGAGCAAGACATTTTTTTTCCATTGAGAACACCATGAAAAAGATATTACTATTTTTTCCAAATGGATATATGATTATATATTTTTATGATTGAATAAGAGCACATTTAATTTTTCTTGTAAAATAAGGGACACAACAACATCATTTAAATAGTCAGTGCAGTACAGTTATTATTTTTCTTACAAAAGAAGGGTAATTTTGAATTTTTTTGAGAAAAATTATAAGGTAAAATACAATTTTTAGAAATTTCTCTCGTTCAATATTACTTGCCTCCCCACTACAACCAATGATTGGGCCAACTAGTTCATAAAGAATGTGAGGTATGCCCCTCCTCCATCGAGATCTCACCCTCCGTGTGAAATTACCACCACCTAGTGAGACTCGCCCTCACCATGCGACCATCCCCTTCCTTGAAACACCTTTGCCCGAGTGATTGAAGTCCCGCCCTCCCCTAGCAATTTGACCTCCGACACTCAAGATCGCACACACGAAATTAAAATAATAATAGTTTCGACACTATTTTTAGGGAGATTTTTTTGCAAAACGAATTATAATATTTTTAAACTTTTATAATTGATATTAAATTTCTTTAATGATCAAGATTTTAGTTTTTATTTATTTAATGTTTATTACTAAGTTTAGTTAAACATATTCAGAGTTTAAAATTACTTAAACACACTAAAAAAGAAGACATGTGACGTACAAATGCTAATTATTTTTGCCCAAAATGCTAACAGAAGCGGATTTCAATTTTCATTTGGTTTACATAGCGTTACAATAGAAACCTTAAGGGCATGTTTGGTATGTAGGATCAGAGAGAATTAGATTAAATTAAATCTTAGTACTTTATTTGGTGAAAAACTTTATAAACTTAGATTGGATAAGAGCTTATTTAATCTATGCTTAATATCCTTAGAAGAGGATTAGGCAATCTCTTTCTAAAGCATGAGATTAAATATAACTTTTGCAAGTTGTGAAAATTTTCAAGGACCTATTTGTAAAAATTTATAAAAATTTATTGTCAAATTATAATTTTTCAAAAAATTAAGGGCAAATTATAATTTGTGTATGATGAAAATATTTCTAACAATTATATGTTTGCCCCTTAATTTTAAAAAATTACAATCTGACCCAAAATTTTAAAAAATTTATAAAAGGCCCCTATTTTAATAACACAACACCAAACATGGAATTGGATTAGCTAAAATTTTATTCTATCTATTCCAATATATTCTAATCTAATCCTCTAAGACTATCCTATTCAATACATCAAACAAGCCTTAAATGTTTAACCAGCCATTTCACTTATCTAAAATTCTCCTTCCTTACTAATTTGGTGAATGCAAATTTGATCCTAGTTAATTTTTTGATTCACTTTGTATAAGGCCTTGTCATATTGTCCTTATTATGAGCCATTTTAATAATTTTACTTGCACAAAATAAAAAATGTTTTTCAATTATATTTATCTTATAGCAATATTATTCGATAAGTTTTTCAAAGCTGCAATAAAAAATTGAAGAATAAAAAAGATACAATAAAGTACTACTTAATCATAATAATTTTACAAAGCAATAATTAGAATAATAATAGGTTTACTATGTTTTTTTTTATAAGAGAGTAATGACGATCCCCATATATAAATTAAAAAAAAAAAGGTTAAGTAGGTAAAGTTGCTCTCACAATGGATTTCTTCGGATTTGGTTACTTAAAATAGTGCAGCACTAACATGTATTTAAATGATGAAAGGAAGACAAGATAAATTAATCAGGGAAGAAAAGGTCAATTTTGATAGCTCAAAGCAACACACACACACACACACACACACACACACATATATATATATATATATTTATATAAATAGATAATACTGACCGTACAAACATATACATACACATATATATAGGGGTGGAGCTCTGAGGTAGATGGCCTCTCTATCTTTTTTTTTTTTTTGCCTTTAATTGCGTATATTTTGTTGAAATTTATAATTTACCACTTCACTTATTTTTCTGAATTTTGACGCCGATATATATGTTATTATATATCTCATCAACTCGAAAAGTTTATTATGATTTTAGTGATAGTAAACATCAATGGGTCCCAGTCTTTTTTTTTTTCTTTTTTTGGCTGGTTAAGTGGGTCGTAGTCTAGATGAAAAAGAAATCACCATCGTTAAATACTGAGGTCAAATAAATAAACAACAAAAAATGGATTAGAAACGGACAATATTGAGTGGACCAAACCGCCTATGATGGTTGTTTGAGTAATAATTGTCAAGCAACAGGTTTTTTGAAACATTAAAAAAAATTTAGGCGAACAAAGTATATATTATTGAATAAGGACCAGTTTTTTTTTGCTTTTTTTGGTCAAATTTGAACAAGGACAACTTGTAACAGAATTAAAATTTGCCCCAGGTAGTTCAGTTTTACTATCCCTTTACTGTCTTAAAACATTTTTAAGGATTTCATAGTACTAAATTGTAGCCACAAAAAGTCCACTTCTTCATTTATTTTATTTGATTAATTTTTGTTCAACAACTTCACGTAAATTAGTGTGATCCACCTTCATGGAAAATGACAGGTACGTAATGCATATATACATGAAAGTAGGTTACGATAATGGTTGATAACTTTTTCTTTCATTAAGCATTTTCAATATGCATTTTAGGGTTAAAAAAACAATGGGCATTTTGGGGTTCAAAAACAACGGGCCGGGCGACCACATCTTTTTTCAGAGCTAATAGGATGTTAAAAACAAAAACAATGGGCAACCACAATTTTTTTTTTTTCAGCTTTAATAGATAAAAACATTTCAAACAATTTTTTTCCTTATCTTCATGTCAAATTCTTATAATAATTATAGTAGTTACCCACAATCTATAATTTCTTGTAGTGATTACGAATGTGGTGACAAAAAAAAATCAAAAGCAGTGTTATTTTTAATCTGTTATTAGTGTAATAAAAATTAACACGCCACCAAAAGGTGAAATAGAAATGTTTAACTACATGTATAAACGAGCAAACTTATTTAATCTTATCAGGTTATAACCCTGTCATTAATAAAACTATGAGATTCAGTTAAAAGAATACACTACATATTATATTGGGTTCACAATTTTATAAATAGTGAGATTAAAATCTCTTAAAAATGAAAAGGATTTTTCATATAAGCTCACGATTGCAGAAAAGATGACTATATCATATCATATAAAAGAAAAATATGAAAATTTCCAAACACTTTTGCTTTATAATCTTTATTTAAGAAAGCGAAGAAAAGAAGGAAATTCTTTTTTAAAGGTAAGGAAAAAAAAAGAGTTAAATTTAGAGAAGTGAAATTAAATTGGAAAGTCATTTTTTCCCAAAATATAATACACAAATAAATTGGATAGAATATGGGTGGAGGTGAGTGTGACCTAGGAAGAAATTATAGATTAACCAAATGGAAAGTTGATTAGTCCACCAACCTTGCAACGTACATCCACAGAAAAGTTGAAGTCGTTCTCAAAGCATTAAAGTGGGAAATAAATTGAAGGATTCGTCAACATCTTGACACCTCAAATTTTGGATTAAAATACTAATTAAATAAAATACACAGAGAGAGAGAGAGAGAGAGAGAGAGGAAAAACTAATAATTGAAGGTTATCAATTTCTTCATGACGGTCCCTCAAGAGGGACTAGTGGGCCAGCCCACTAAAAATGAAACTCGAGGTCATTTTCACCGAGTGAACTCTTTAGCTCGGGCCAACTCGGGTTCACGTGGCTATCAATGAAAACCTCAAGTAATATTTTAACACGTGCACTTTCTACACGTGACTCGGGCCCCACATTGCCGGGCCTTTTGGTGGTTAGCTCAACCCTGGCGCTCAAGTTTTTATGTCACTTTTATGAGGGGGGAAATCATTTTTTGGACCATCGGTTTCCCAGCACCTAAAAGGACATAAATACCCCCAACCAACCATACGATGAGAGGCGTTTGGAAGGGGGAAAAAGGAAAAGAATAAAGCAAGAAATCACCCTTTATTACGTAGGGGAATTGTAAAAATTATTTTTTAAAAAAATTTTATTTGCTCAATAAATTTTTTTTTTTGTTTTTAGGCATAAAAAATTAACTCTTTAGGCATCAAAACAGTTTCAGTTTTTTTTATTTTCACCTTGGTTAGGTTCCTCTCTTCGATACAGTCATTTATCTCTTTTTTTTGAAAAAAGCTGAGACAGTTTTGGTGCTTAAAAAAAATATTTTTTTTATGCAAAAAAAAAAAAGAGGTCATTCATCCAATTGCAAATTTTTTTTTACCCTTTTCTCAAATTATTCCGTTTAATAGATATAAATTTGAGTGATCTCATGGTTTTACTTTTTTTTTTTTAAATTTTTGACATATATTATATTCTTTAAAACCAACTAAGGAGAAAAGTTTATTATTTTCTTATCTAGAAATGATCTTCTGAGGTGTCGTATTGATCATAGTTGATTGAAGAAATCAACATAATCTCCTTTGCCTACAGAATTTAAGATAAGTCGATGCTCTAACGAAAATACATGTCACAAGGTATTATCCATGCTTTATTCCAAGATGCTCCACTAAAGGAAAAATGGAAAAGAAAAGGTTAAAAGATAACCTAACCTAGAGAAAAATTGACATCCGTGTAAAACTCAAATTAGAATATGAAACTGGAGGAGGTGAAAGATAATTTTATTGTCAACATGAAAAAATTTCAACCAATAATATTCTATTACACTAAAAAGATATGTTGTAAAATCAATTATAACTTAAATTTTTAATTGTTATAATATAAAACACTTATATGTTATAGTTTTTAGTTTAAAAATTTCAATTATAATCATATTCTTTCAACACCTTGTTAATTTAAAGAATATTTAATAACATAATTGAAATCAAAATATTATAACATATAAAAATTTTACATTATAATGTATTTTTATTTTTTATAATAATACCTAAAAATTAGGGTACTTAAAAGCTAATAAATTTTAACTGGTTTAACAACTCCTATTACACTGCAACCTTTGAATATTTGGATCACTAGATAGAAGATAGCGAGGGTAATTTGGTCATTTTACTTGAAAAGAACCGTACGACCAATGAGTGACAGACGCGCGCATAGGGTAGGCCTAGTCGCTATCAAACCCCATAACGTGGGCCTCCGATTCAGTGGGCTTTTACAGCGCCTCAGTAGTTTTGCAATAATTGCAAGACCATTCCTCCTTTGATGATTGCCACGTGCTAAAGGCTAGCGGTCCAAATTCCTAGAGGAATCTTTTATGTCCGCCGAACAGGACCCGTGGTGGGCCAGATCCCAAGGCTGTGTCTCAATCATTGGAAATGGACAAATTTTTAAAGGTGACCCATTGATAAGTGACATTTTTATAAAATCGGCTTCGAATCCGTTTTAATATTTCTCACATATTTTGTAAATTAATAATTAAAAAAAAAGTAAATAAAATGATTAATTGGTCTTCCTTTAAAAATCATCGCCTATATAATTCCAAACCAAACCATGGGCTAAGTCCATCCACTCTCCCACACCACCATAAATTGGAGTCGTAAAAGATACAAAGCTTGTGTGGAGAATTATGTAACACACATCATATATTCATATACCCCCACGTTCACTTGGAAAGAAATTGGCATAAAATTTTATGGTAAACTTGAGCAAGAAGACCGGGCCAATGATCGGGAAACTCTCCGAATTGCTGGTCTCCGGCCACCGTGGTGGGTTTCTCGACGTCCGCACGAGCCCGAGAAGCCCACTAGACCTCAAGATGCAATCCCCTAGAGGTCTAAAGAACTATGATCTTGGTGGGGTTGGATTGGGAATAGTTGCAGCCTTGGACAAGGCCGGGGACTACAATACCAACTTTGGAAGAGATGTTCTAGCGAAGTATGCAATTTGCAGCCCTAATCTTAACCGATCAAGTCCGATTGCGGCGAATCACGGCCGCGGCGACAGATTTAGTGTTGCCTATCAAGACTTTGAGGAAGAGATCTCTGAGAATTATACTTATGTGACATGTCGTGGACCAAACAAGAAGCCTCTCACTAAGGTGTACTATGATGGAGGTCATGATTATATTAATAATGGGAAATCAAAAACAAGTCACCAAAGAAATAATTTTGGCATTTTTAATCTCCCAACAACAACAACAACAAGGTGCCCAGATGAATTTTCCGCGTTTCCCACCTCGGACTTTCTCAGTTCTTGCCATTTGTGCCGGAAAAAACTCCACGGCAGAGACATATACATGTACAGGTACAAGTAAATTTTATTTTTGCTTGTCTTCTTAATTTCTTGTGTTCGGATGGTAAGATTAATCATGTTACTTATAATTTCTTCTTCTTCTTTTTTTTTTAATTTTGCAGAGGAGAAAAGGGGTTTTGTAGCGCGGAATGTAGATCGAACCAAATGATGATGGATGAGAGAAAAGAACAACAGTGCAGATCAGAGGCATCAAGATCTGTGGATGTTGTTGTTTCAAGCTCATCCAATTATTCGAGAGGCCAAATTTTCTATACCGGCATTGTTGCCATTTAGCAGTACAAGGAGAAAACCCCAAGGAGATTAATAACTATATACTTCTCTATACAAATATTATATCATAGTATGTATGAGAATTACCAATCGGCTTTTGGCTGCTAACCAAGCCCCCCCCAAAAGAAAAGTGAAAAAAAAAAAAAAAAAGAAAATTTTGCTGCAATATAAGGATTGATCAGTCCTGTATGTAATGAGAATCAATGGAATTTTTATTTTTCTTTAAAATGTTTTGGTGAGTCATAAAGGGAATTATATGAGATTTGTGATGGAATTAAAATTTCAATCCTGTTGTGTAATATGGAGCATGGATGATTGAAGAACAGAATCAGAGAAAGATTCAACGGTTGAGTTTATGATTGTACAAGGGAAAGGGAAAAAACAAACAAGCAAAATATCCCATTATTTGTGCCGATACGTTGGCCTTGCTGATATTCGAATTCAATAACAAGAGGTATTTATGTATTTACAATTCCACTAAAAACAACAAACAAAAACAAAGAAAAACAACTTCGATTACTTTTCTAGAATGTTTGGGAGGGGTGGTTAAAATTATTTTTTTACAGTTGGAATGAATGTTTGGGAGGGGTGGTTAAAATTATTTTTTAATAGTTGGAATTAGTTTTTTGTTTGAATTCTATGAGAGAGAAAAAAGGGTTAAAACCCAACCATCCATTTTATAAAATTGAGTCTAACTAATGGCAAATTAATTGGCTGTTTGAATGAGTGGTGGGAACTACAATTTTTACTATTTTTAAGTTATAAACAGTGTAAAGCTCTCATATGTTACGATAACAATAAAAAAAAAATTGTTACAGTATAAAGCTCCTACATGTTACAGTAAAAATAGTTTTAACCAACGGTTCCCACCATCTTTTCAAACACCATTTGAACTTGCTATTCAATTTTTCGTAATACTTAAACTTATTTAGGAACCCCAAAAAAAAAAAACCTTTTTTTAGCAAACGTAAAAAAAACAACTTATTCAATCGAAAACTTCCCATATTAAATTGTAGATCTTTAACTTCGCTAAATAATTAGCATCGCTAAATTTTCTTAAAAAAAACATAGAAACTTTATTTGGCATTCATTATGAAAAATCAGTAATTTAATTAAATCTCCCAAGCTTCAAGTTTTACAATACAATTTACGCGTAATTAACTTAGATAACCTAATATTAGTCCTTCATAGTTCATACAGTAAATTTTTTTTTGATGAAGTTGATGATAGAATTCTTAATTTTAGATATTCATAAATCTGTAAAACCCTAGAATAACCATATCAATGTCCTAGTATCATATCATGCAAAATTATCAAGAAACTAGATTAGAAATAAATACATGTATCGATGAAAGCAACTATCAACTCTTTTGCGAAATTTCTACTATAATAGATGAATAGGATGAACGGGTTATTGTCTTTCTCAATCAGATCACCTTAGTCTTCAATGGGTTCTTTCTCTTCTTGATGGGTACAGAAAGAAGCTTTATAATGATTTGATGTGTTGGAGACTATAACGTATAGTGCCTATATATACTTTTGAACTAGGGTCTCATAAAATCTAGTTGGAACAGTATTTGGTATTTACTCATTAAACTCATATTCGGTTAGTAGCCTATGAGCTTTCCATAAATAGACTGCTTAAATTAGCCAACTATAATTAAGTAGCTATAATATAATTGTTACATTAATATGTTGTCCATAACCTAATGAGAAACTAAAATTTCTCAACAATCGTCCATTTGGGCTACACATAATTCCTGAAACAACTACATCATAAGTTCCTTCGGCGAGCAATTTTATGCAATTTATCTTTAGGCTACACTTTAGTTTCAATCTGGTCTATCTCCTATATTAGCATGGAATCAAAATAGCTTTCGCCAAACATAATCATGGATAAACCTTCAATGGTCACCATACCAATATATTTAATAACATAGATCAAGAATAGATGAGTAGCATGGAAATTACATGCAATGTGATTTTTACATGCCTATTTCTAATTGGTTCTACTTTATTCTTTAGTGAGATCAATCTGAAATCTTTAAACACAACGCAAAACCGCATATAGAAAATAAACAAATTTAGAGATAAACCATAAATCATAAACCATCAACTTTATTATGTAGAAAATCAAAATAAACATATAAATGTTAAAGTAAAATATAGAACATCCAAAGTTAACTCCCACTAAACCAAAGTATCATCAAATAAACTAACACCTATATGAGCAGTGTGCTCATAAAAGCCCTTGGGTAATAAGCCTTTGGTTAACAGACTCGCTAGCATGGAGTTTGTCCCTATATATTCTCTAGAAACCTAAGCACTCTGAATTCTTTCTTTAACAACCAGAAACTTGATGTCAATATGCTTTGACTTTGTAGAGCTTCTTTTGTTGTTGGAATATAGTACTACTAATTTTGTTGTCACAATATATCTTTAATGGTCTTTTAACGCCACCTACCGTACGCAGCCCAGAGATAAAATTTCGAAACCATATCCCATAATTAGATCCCTTATAACAAGCTATGAATTCTACAACCATGGTTGAAAAAGCTATAAGTGACTGCTTAGCACTCTTTTAGGAAATAGTTCCTCCAGCCAACATATAAACATAGCCCGACATGAAACGCTTACTGTCTTGGCATTCTACATAATCAGAGTCAGAATATCCAATGATCTCTAAACTGTTTGATCTCCAATAGGTAAGTACAAAGTCTTTTATTCTCTACAAATAACGCATAACCCATTTTGCTGCTTTCTATCGTTCCATTCCTAGCTTACTCAAATATCTGCCTAATACTCCCACTATAAAAGCTCTGTGTAGACATGTACAAACTTAGCATATATTAGACTTAACTTAGCATATATTAGACTTCCTATAGCTGACGCATAAGGAATCTTTTACATCTCTTTCCTTTCAAGGTCATTTTTGGGGCATTAACTGAAACTAAACTTGTCTCCTTTAGTTACGAGCATATCTTCTGATGAACAATCCTTCATGTCGAATCTACTCAAAACCTTTTCAATATAGTTCTTTTGTGATAACATAAGGATACCTCGAAATCGGTCTCGCAGCATCTGTATACCTAATACAAAAGAGGTCCCAGTATTTTTCAAGATGCAACTTTGGTATAAGACAACGATGATCAAGCTCTTATTCCTAACATTGTTTAAGAACAAGATAACAATAAGGTTCTTCCTAATACACTAATAGAGCAAACTTAACAACCTCAAGAAGTGCCATTACGGAGATCCACTAACGAACAGAGAAGTGCAATTCTGGATGATTATATCGTATTTCTCTAAGAACATGAAGTTGATGTAGGCTTAGCGAAAGATAATCCAATCAACTTCCAACAAGCTATGCAAATTTCAAACTCTCAAAAGTGGATTGTTGCCATGCAAGACGAGATAAAATCAATGAAAGACAATAATGTTTGTGATTTTGTCAAGTTGCCAAAAGGTGTAAAGCTCATTGGTTGCAAATTGATATTTAAAACCAAGAGAGATTAGAAAGGCAATGTCGAAAGATATAAGGCTCATCTAGTTGCCAAAGGTTTCACTCAAAAAGAAGGCATAGATTACAAAGAGACTTTATTTCCGGTTTCATCAAAAGACTATTTTGGGACGATTATGGCACTTATGGCTCATTTTGATTTAGAGCTACATCAGGTGGATGTTAAAACAACATTTTTAAATGGAGACATTGATGAAATGATTTATATGGTCCAACCAGAAAACTTTGAATCTGGAGATTAAATATCTATGGTTTGCAAATTAAAGAAATCCATCTATGGTCTCAAGTAGGCTTCTCCCCAAAGCGATTCAGGCAAAGATGAATGAATGATTATGCATCTCACCATGGCCTTAAGCATTCTATTTCGTCTCTAAGAAATGCCGTTCATGCTGGGTTTGTTGGAAAAATAATACGTAGCGAAATTTTAAAAATTTTAAATCAGAGTATTTTCCAAAACACAAGTTTGACATGCTATATGTATAAATTAACCTGATCTTACTGACCTTGTATACGTCGAAAAGCTCCCGAAGTCTGTGTAGAGAAGTAACGTTCCAGAAGAGCCTCAACCAACTGGTCTTCTTTGCTATTCTCTATCCACGATCAGAGTGAGTGTGGGCTCACACGTACAGCTCTTTCTTAAGGTGACTCTCCTTCCAATCAATTGAGAGAACCCAAAGCTAGTGTTCGTGATTTGTGAACAAGAGCTCTCAGGGAGTTTCAGATTCTCACCAGTAGAGTATCACTCTTAATCTCTCTATTGATCTAAATAACTCATTAGACTCACTCCCTATTTATAGAGGTTGGGTCTAGGGTCATTCCTTATCAGATAAGGTCTCAAAAATTCAAAACAGAACCAAATTCGGGTCTATATCGGATAAGATA